>PVKM010032803.1:0-16243 GCA_004027735.1 Carollia perspicillata
TGACATTTCCATGTGTCTTTGTTTCTTTTGGCTTTTCTCTGGTTGGCAAACAACATGTCTCTGTTCTGAGTTGTGAATGTCTTCATTGATTTCTGTCATCAGTTTATTTTCCTTGTTCTAAATAAACTTCTATTCCTGGTATACACTTTGGGTGAATTTGTTCTTTATTGCCATAAATGACCTTAGCCTATGCCATTCTAAGTGGAATTCTTACGGAAGCAGGATATACTTCTTAATGTTGTCACGGGGCTTAAGGAGTCATTCTGAAAGCTTCTAAGTTGGCGCTGAGTTTCTTCTAGCATTTAATACGGAGCATGAATGCCTGCTCCATTAAAAAAAAAATCACCTCCAGATTTTAACTGATTCTCACCACAAGGAATACCACTGCGTTGCCTTACTTTCAAATGGTCATATACGGGGGCAGGAAAAGTAGGTTTACAGTTGTATGTGAAAGACAGTTTATTCTTGTATTATTCTTCATTAATTATTATCTTATTTTCCATATGAACAACTGTAGACCTACTTTTGCATACCCCTGTATACTGGCATTATTTAATAAACTGAAGAACCAAACAAATAGCACCTATCCATCACAAACGAGATTTCATACTTAGATTTCCAACACTTAGAGAGCTCTTCTAATAGAGGAAATTTGATTTTGTTAAGTTTTACACTTCCATATTTTACGTACAGAGACTAACAGATATGCATCCACATTCATGATTCCAATGAGCACCTTAACCACAAATCCTTCCAGCATAATTTGTCCTTCAGCCCTAGTTAGTATCTGTAGCCTTGAAGATTCTTCAACATATCCAGATGGCTGAAATTAAATTTGAGTTACCTACAATTGTATGAAATGTATTTTATGCATCATGGGTCCAGCATGTCTGGAAAATTTAGAATGTACCACAATAATTTGTAATTTATATTTCCTATTAGAAAACAAGAATTACACTGAAGAAAAAACCAAAACGCTAAATTTGTTTGTCTTGTGGAGAGAGCGCCCCCGTGTGGTGACGCACAAGCAGATACTGCATGCACAGGTAGCCACCTAACCTGCTTCATGGCTGACAGTTTTATCATCTCAGGGGGCCCACCCTGTGCCTATTAAAGCTATTACTAATCGATTTAACCTTACAAATCTATCTTAGAACAAAACTCTAAGAAACAATACACAATCAGTTGCCTTTGGCACTAAAGGTAAAATTTTCGTTTGTTTAATTAGCCACAGAATAGTTTAAGTGAAACACCCAAAGGTAATGAGATTCAGACGCAAATGTTCAAGTCTCTGATTTTATATTATATTAATTTTCTTTAATTTTACTAACTTTATGTTAACAATTTGTCCAAAACACAAAGAGGAATAGGAAGAAAGACTCAATTCAGCAACAGTACCACATCACCAACCATATTGTCTCTCTCTGCTCTCTGTCACACACACACATATGTGTATGCACACATCATGCTTGAGCATCATTTCATTTAGGGATATTTTGGCCTGTTACCTGTAGCTTATTCTTATCCAGACGATCCAATGATATTTATTCTATCATCACTCCATACAAATAGACCCGTCCAATGTGCAGTGTTGACTGGCTCTATGCATAGCGTATGGATACTGAGCATTTTGCATCCTAAAGTAAAATTTGACAAAATACATGTAAGTATGTATTCATGAATAGGAACCATTAGGTAGCTGACAGTGTTTCAAAAGTGAATTTGTAATTAGAAGTCATAAGGAACTGATAGCATTAAGACTATCATTAGATCAGCAGAGCTCTAGAAAGTGCTGAAACATCAATTAAAAAGTTACAGGACTTGAAACTCAAAGGAAGACTGTGACTGGTCACTGTGTTGATTACCTGTTATGGAAATTAAGCACCAGAAGTTGAAAGATTGAGGAAAATAAAGTGAGAATATTAGCAATATTAATAATAATTATGGTTACAGCTTTATTATTAATGTGATAGTTACATCACAATCGAACTGCCTTGAGTATCCATTATATTGCAGACAATGATAAAGTAGTTCCAAGAATGTATTTTAATTCACAATAATCCCACAAAGTAGATATTATTAGTCTCAGTTCACTGGGGTGTACAGTTTCTGTGGCTCATGCACAGTCACTTAGGTAATATTATCACAGAGCTAGAATGGCCTAATGCCAGTGCAGCTTATTGCCCCTCACTGGAAACTTAGAGGAATGGAAAAATCCTAGGAAAAACATTTAGGATTATAAAGAAAATACAGTTGAGTAATCTACATTTTAATAAGAAAGTATTTGGCAAGGTTATATATGACAGGGTGATAATCAGGGCAAGCTAAATCATTCTGCAGTAACCACCACCAAACCTTAGTGGCTTGAAACTACAGGATTTCTTTCTCTTTATGTTACATATTCACTGAGGGTCATTTTGAAGTTCTGCTCCATTCTGTCCTCTCTAAGGGGTCCAAAATCGAGAAATTTATATCGATGGAAAAGGTAACATCTGGAACATTGCCAGTGGACACAACAGAAAGGGAGTGGTGGGTGAATTCTCTGAAAGCTTCCAGCCAGAGGTGACACATGCCATTTCTTACTCACATTTAATGCCCCAAGCAAGTCACTAAGTTCAAGGGCTGGAAAGCAGAACTTTATACGTGACCAGGAGGAGGAAAGGAAATATATGTTAGACATTACTGATGACTACACGTGTATCTCTTGCTTAATGGATACATGCCAGTAGCCAACAGGATAAAATTCAAGCACATTTATTTGTCTTACAAAATCCTCTGTGATGTGGCCTCTGAGTACCTGCCATACCTCATCTCATCACCTCCCACAGGAATCCTACATTCCAATTAACTTAAATCAATAATTATACCCCCAAAGTATCAAGCTATGTCATGCCCTAGGCATCTGTACCTGAAGTACATTTCGCTTGGGATTTTCGTTCCACCTACGTCTGCCTGGTGAAGTCTTACTCTTCTCTCAGGGCCCAGCACAGGGGTTCTCTGCCCTAAAAAGCTTTCTCAGCCAGCCCCGTCCCTGATCCACACACACAGGGCCCTACCATTATTCTATCCTCGTCAAAGAGTATCAGACCCATTTGTTTATATGTCACCCTCATTTATTAGGATGTAAATGCTCTGAGTGCAATTACTCTGGATCATTGCTAGTACTCAATGTTTGGTTGAAGGAACAACTTATCTGCATTTTAATAGAGGATACCAAGATTAGCAAAAAGAATATATCATGAGTATTAAGCTCATCAATAAGCCAGAAAATGTTTGAAAAAAAAATGTAAGACAGCAAGGGATAGGCATATGGGCATTAGCTTTTTATTCTTAACTGGTAAGTCTAACATTTTTTCTAAGTAACTCTTCTTTAAAGCAATCCAGTTATTTTGAATTAAAGTGGAGGGTCACATATATGTAAATCAGTTTGGAAAGCTTTTTAAAACTACATTTATCTCTTACAGATGTCTCCCTGGGAAACCTGATGTGTCAAGTTTCTCTTAAAATGGGTTATTAAGAACCACTGCTGTGGTAAGCAATGCATTTTCTCATGTAGAAGCATTTACTTTCTGTAGCTACCCTGCAAATAAGTATGTAATTTTTCCCATTTCACAGAGACAGAAAGAGGTTCAGAAGAGTTATATGACTGGTAAGTGCCTGAAATGGGATTCAAACTCAAGACTTTTTGATGATGAAGTCATGCTATCAACAATACCATTTATGCAATAAATGTAATGGTGAATAAATTTGTCATACTCATGCAATTATGGAAGTTGATATCCTAATAAATCACCCTACCCTGTGTTTTATTAGGAATTCTCTTCACAAAGTTTTTATCCAAAGAGCATCGATATGTTATAAACTTCAGTTTTTTTCACTTATACAGACGATAGCTTGGGACTCACAAATTTTGCTGAAATTGTACTTCACAAACAGCTGTTGTTTTCACCGAAGTTCAGGATCTACTTCGGGCCTGCTACTTTGTGGTGGTTACATATTCAGAAATCACATTACCATCTCCCTTACCCTAACCCACAGGTATCATTGGGTGCATCGTGTCCTTGAATTCTTTGGCATTTTTGATAATTCAAGGAAAAGAGAAATGTGTTTGTTTTCTAGGAACTTATACTAAGAATTTCCTAATATCACAATTGAACTGCCAAAGATTTCTAAAAGACATTTTTGTTAAATGCCTGCATTTAGCTCCAGGCCAGGTTTTCACAATTATTCCTTTCTGGACTCAAATTGTATCCATTTGTGCCAACAGAATGTTTATCTGAAGGCCCATCTGCTCATTAAATCTAAGTTAGTTCTCTGAAGTACCTATGAAATACAGAACTAGGAACTTTATTCTGTCATCCAACATAAAATGATTCTATATTAAAATTGTCTCTGAAAACTCTACTTACAATAGTGATCATACTTATTTCAGCTTTCAATGATATCCTCAGCCTAGAAATTGTGTGAAGGCCCCAAGCATGCAAATTGCTTTTTCAACAAGAAAACTCATGAACACGCTTCACTGGAGCAAATAATTAACGTGACTGCTCAGTGAATTTTATTTTCCTGAGAAATCAGGATGGCTAATTACTTAAGAAAGAGGACCCATGTGGTTGGTTCTGCTGTCTTTGCACTCAGACAGGTCATGCTGCTTCAAATGATTTCCCACAAATTGTTTTATTCCCGTTGGTTTTTAAGAGAGTCATTTCCACCCAACCTGACACTTACTCAAAGTCTGGGCTCAGACAGGTAACCCATCGTCCTCAGACATTTTGCAAATCATTGCACAGTGTTTACCCATGGACTGCTTTCGTCTCCTTTATACTGATTAATTGCCAATATCGTCTCCTGTTCTCAGTAATACTTTTTCACCCATTCTTACCTTCAGGGTTAGAATTTACTTTGCAGCATTTTCAATAAATTTATCTCAAGTTACTAGTTCTTCAAAAATCTTTGCCCAATCAATGACAGCATAAGAAATTGATCTTTTTCTCAATAATGTGAAGTAGGTGTGACATCAGAAAGGAATATTTTAATAATAAATTATCAATAAACATTAAATCTCTTCAACTCCTTTGTATGGATGTCACAACAGGACATACAAAAAATACATTTGTAGAAATGTAGGTTCATGCCCATTAGACCCATGTCAAAACACCATTCATTTTGCTAAGTAGGATTTTTTGAAATGTGCATGTACATGAAAAAGCAAACACCAAGGTCTATAATAGGTCTGTAATACATTTTGAACTTGTACAAACTTTGGTTCAGATGCTGGCTCTGGCACGCTTGAATCACATACCTATGTGGAGATTCCTGAATCAGTGATTCACATGTTACTAACCTATAAAATGAGAATATTGGTATCTAGAGCATCAAAGTTGGAAAAGGATTAAAACAATTGAATTGCTTTATATAAATAAAACACTTAATATCATATCTTACACAATCTACATGTTAGTAAACATTATTTTGCTAATTATGCTAATTAGAGCATAAATAGGTATAGAATGTGATGTTACAGAAGTTTGCAAATAAATGTTTACATGTTTGGTATACACGTTCATATATGGAAAAAGAGAATGCAAGGGCAAGAATATGCCTTGGAAGATAACACACACATACATGTAGAAATGTGATGAAGCATCTCATGTAGTCATGAATTTAATTTCGGAAGGAAAGAAGAATCCTTTGTAACATTACCATTTATCAAAAATCACATGGAATTCTTATTTGACAAAACAGAAATTGACTGTTAATTTATAAATGCTTTTGGCTACTGTATCTAAAGTATCCAATGAAGCAATCACTTTAATGAAGACACAATATTGGTGTTTCCACAGTTTCTACATTCTGAAAGCAGTCCTAATGATGAAAGTTATCTGTGACGCTGGCTTATTAGTTCTTGGCTTCTGATACTGTGATTGTTTCTGCAGGTAGAAGACCTTTTTGGAAAAAAAATAGATTAAAAAATTCCTTTATTGAAATGCTACCAGAACAATAAGCACTATTATTAGGTGACCTTCTTGGTTGGTAATCTCAGCTGAGGACACTTAAGCTATAGCTGGAACAAGCTTGGACATATTTCCTCATATCAAAATGAGTTATTTGAGGCTACTAAAAAAAGCAGAAATAAATTGTCCAGCTTGGTATCTCTGTCTTTGAAAATTCCCAAGCAATCTAAGGCAAGCTTTTCAAAATTCAGAATTAGGGAAATACTGATTATAACAGATGTCAGAGATTATGTAATTCAAGACATCTGGGACTTGGAAACAAATGATGAGAAAGAAATTTTTATCAAGAAATTATGACACTTATTTAATATATCTCAAAAGTACATGGGAAGAAATTACCCAATATTTGGTCCCATGCAAAGACATAGAGAATAATGTTGAAATAAGCATTTACTTTGGAAAAAGACCTGTGTTCCAATTTTAGCTCTATCACTAAAAAACTATGCCACCTTGGGCAAACTACTTAACCTATTTGAGTCTTAGTTTCTTTATAAGTATAATGATGATACTGATTCTTTGAAGGTTCTTATGAGAATCAATTGGAAAAAAATGTACTTAGAGAGCACAACCAAGAACCTGATACATGGCACTAAACAAGTCTCCCTTATCTCAAAATACCTACACCCTCAGAATAAACTGACACTCGATGTATCACATTAGTTGAAATATTTCATGTAAAATACTTCTGACCAGGGCAAACAAATTATATGATTCTACCATTACCCATTATATAAAGGCATTAATTTGGGAGCTGTACCTTGAGATTCCATCTTTAAATATGTAGAAATTTTAAAAGCCAGTTGTTAAACAGTTGGTAATTGCACATGGGCCTTGGTGCTAATATCTACACTATGGAAACTGGGAGATAGTACAAATAAGTGTTTTCATTTGTTTGCTTTTTTAGCGCACTACTGACTGAAAAAAGAAGGATAAAATTTTAGGAAAAAAGGGGTTGATGGAAGCCAGTGACTTCTTCCTAATGAAATATTGAAATTGATTTTTGAAAATTTTCAAGAGTATTTTTAATTAAAAGATGAATTGATTGATAATTTATATCTTTATTTAGTTTTGGTTCAGGGGCCTAGCTCTACCCTAGGGCTCTATGGATGTCTTATTTCTAACACTATACCGGCTCTTTGCTTTTCACTTTTCTTTTACACAGAACACCATTCAATTCGCCACATTGGCCTTTGTAAGAAGAGGTATTTCTGTGTATTATGCTTTGTTCTTTCATTCATTCAACAAATACTCAGTACCAATCTTGTGTCAAACCCTGAGATGCACAAGGTACATGCAGTCTAATGTTTAATGTAACTAACATTGGGTGCTTTCCATATGTTCAGACCATTAATTATATCAACCACCCTGTGAGGCATTTCCATTCCAGAAAGGTAAACTGAGCCTCAGAGGAATTTAAAATTTACCCACAATTCAAGAGCTTACAGCTGGCAGTTAAGGTTAGAGCCAGGCAAAATGACTGCAGAGTTCATGCTCTTGATGTTGACCCTGTACAGATCCTCTCTGAGATAAAGATGAGTTAAAAAAGACTAGGTAACAAATGAATGCAATACACTGGGAGGTTTTACGGTGGTTTTTGAAAATTAAATTTCCATAAGCCTGTTTTAGCCTGCTCCTAACTTGGTATTCCACAAACGCATGCAGTGCTAACCTTCCTGGCACATGGTCTGCAAAAATGCCAGGTGCTTCTTACACTGGTACAGTCTCTGTTCTGTCTGTCTGTCTGCTTCTGTTTCTGTCTCTCTTTCTCACTCTCTCTCTTTAAAATGCTTTGAAATGACGTGGTGGAGGACAAGCTTTATAAACCATTCTATAGAAAGAATAACCTACAAAAATCTCCTACGATGGACTTTGTAGGCAGGGCCTTATGGTTTTCTGTCTAAGCATGTTATGCCCATCATATTAAATTATGCAGGATCTTATTCAATATACATCTAATTGCTAGAATATATAGTAACAAGTATAATGAGCTTAAGTTTGGATGTTAGACTATGGACCAAGACAGTAAGATAGCATTATTTTTTTAAATGAGACTAGCAAGTTAGACATTATTTCTCAGAAATAATTCATTCTCCATACTGATTCAGGGGTACCTAACTGATAAGAAATAATTAACACTTGATGGTCTATGATCAAATCTTTATAACACCACCCAGAGATATTATTTTCATGACTGAAGACTTGGTGACTATCTCAGGTTCAGATCCCCACAAAGCCAGCTGAGGTGAGGATTAACATGCGGAAAGTTTGTGAAGAGCCTTTGGAATTAATGCCATGAAATGGAGGGAAAGGAAGCAGGAAGAGGCAAAGGGAGAACCCCAGCTGCTGTGCAGTTAACAAAGGCTTCAGTCAAGCTCCTGGGAGTTTCTGGAGCTGGTTGGTGAGAGGCCTGACCTTTAGTGAATTAGGGGAGGGTGTTCCTTGTCCTGCAAAGGAGGAATGGCCTTAGGGGAGGCCGAGGAGGCAAATCCTGTTGAGGCTCTCTGATGGCAGCACTCCCAGCAGCTGGGGTATTAAGTCCATTCGTGAGTGGGGTCTGGCTGGAGAATCACAGCCTCCACTACAGAGACTCACATGGAGTTCTGGAAAAGGAGAGTTAGAAACCAAAGATGACTTTTTTCTTCACTAACTCCAGAGGTCAGGGTGAGGTGAAGATGGATGACCAACTGACCAACACTGGTAATTGAGACAATTATTCCCCCAGTGGAGCAGGATGACAGAGTGAGGTCTAACAGCCCTTTACCTATATTTGTTTCCAAAAACTGAGCGTATTATACTGAATGACCTTCAGCATACTGTTCCCTTTTATAGCATCATCTGCCATAAACTTAAAAGTGATCTTTTCCTACTTCTGGTTCTTCTGTCTACCAATCTAGCTGCCATTTCCGTCCTTGACACAATGATCAGACTTGACATTTGGCCTTATTTTCCAAGCAACAAATATGAGCTCCCCTTTCACTTTTCAAATGGCATGGGGCGGGGGGAGGAGGGAGTAGTTTGTAAAACTGCTAAGGTGTAGATTAAGACATTACAAATAGAGAAACACATAATTACAAGTGACCACTCCCTCCTACCAGTAATGAGGTAACAGATTCTATCATAGAGATTAAATCCAGCTAGATATATAATTTTTGGAATATAAAAAATATAGCATTAACAACATATCTGTATGACAGAGAACATTTCTAGGAAGAAGAGTAATTATATTAAACAATGCAATGTCTCAAACACTTCATAGACTTTCAGTATTTGTCCATGTTGTAGATAACATTTAATTTCACTATATAAAAGTATCTTTGGAAGTACCAAGTAAGAACAGGTATCATATAATTGCTCAGCAAGTATTTCAAAGCTGATGATGGGCCAGGGGCTGGGGACAAAGAAGTAAACAAAACAAAGATTTTGTACTAATGAAGTTATACTCTTATATTTTAGTGGTATCAGGTAAAAAATAAAAACAAATGATTATAAATAATACTAACCAAATAAGTAAGCAATTACATCAATTATGAGACAGTTACACAAGCTTTGAAGAAAATCAAAATAGGATTATATGTATAGAAGTTGCTGTTTTAGTTTGGATAATCTGGAAATATCCTTTTGTGGGATGATTCCTAAAATGAATGTCAAGAAGTCATCAGCCTCTTAGCAATCAGAGAGAGAGAATTCCAGGCATAGAGCTTAATGAACAGGGACCTGAGTGGAAAACAATAAAGTGGGAAAACAAAGCAAGAGCCAGATCATTAAGGGCTTTGTAAACCAGGTTAGGTAGAAGAAAAAGAAAAAATAATAATGCAGCAGGTAAAAGAGTAAATAAAGTACTCGTAGATGGAAGAAGGCAAGGAGAAAGGAAGAGGGGAAGGAGAAAGAAAAACAAGACAGAAAACAATTTTGAACAATAAAATGTCATTGCTATTAAAAAACATAAAATCTTGATAAAGAAATAAACCTTTGATGTAACAGAATGAAAAACAAAAGACAATCAATAAAATTTTGAGGGGGAACTAAGGTGGACTCCCCTGGGGTACTAGTCAGCCCTCTTGACTGGAACATTCTCAAGAGAGTCGCAGGACCAGAGCATGGGCTTGGCTAGATGTCTGACAAAGAGAAAGCCAGAAATCAGCCAAAAACACTAATCTTATATCAAGTTCCTATAAGATTGTGATTGAAATGGAGTTGTTTCTGGGAGGTTGTAGTACAGAAACCTGGTTGGGGCCAAACTCTGATTACAGGCTCAAAAAGAAGAGACAGACATGAGGATCCTGAAAGTGGTGCAGTCTCAAATTGACAAGAGCAAAGGGCAGAAATAAATACTATGAAGTTTCAATAGAGAAAAAATAAAAACATTTCAGGCCAGGGGACAAAGAAAGTGATTTTCAGAGAAGGCAAGCGTTGACTATTCACAGACCAGGGTGGTTAGTATTTGAAAGGACGTGCCCCTCATTGAGCATTCTGGAGGCCACACTAAGGGAACCACAGGCAGTTGCTAGTTTGTAGCCCAAGCTAGTCTTGTGGGCTGGCCTCTCTCAACTACTCTGAAACTCATGGACTCTTTTGTGAAAAGAATAGGTATTCCCTGTTTTATTTTTCTTAATACCTCTATTCCGGAAAAAATTGCTCCTGGAAATGATATTTTATAGTCATAATTCACATTCACATACAAGTCTTAAATACAATAAAGTTAGACTCACACAATCAAGCTGGAGCCATTAGGCTAGGATATGTCGTCATAGTGGACATGTAATGATTAATACTAAGCAATGTACACTACTTAATGCAAAGGGGCACTTCAGCAGAGTTTAGTAAAAGTTAAAAGTAAACACCCCATGTGCCAAAGGATATTTCACTGAAAGCTTGCTTATTCTCTTCATTTATTGCACAAGTTACTAATAAAGTAATTGTTAAAGTTACAAAACCTATTACCTTCATTGAGTTCAGATTCAGTTTTCAACTCAGGCAACTTATAAAAACACTCATTTTTAGCATTTATTATTTTTATTTGTTAATTATCTTTGAAGTTGTGCTATGGCTCTCTCCTCTGTGGTTAGGCAGCTTGGTGCTTTCTTGGTGCTCAAGAAAAATTACTTGATTAAGATTTAAAAGACTTGAATACTAGCCACAACTCTGGTACCTTTTTAATAGTAGGGGAAAACAGGAATTCCATGAACCCAGAGATTACGTTTGTCCTATTAACATTGAGTCCTCAATGCTTAGCAAAATTGTGGACTGCAGAAACCGCACAACTATTAGTTATATGAATGAATGAATGAATGAATGAATGAATGAATGAATGAATGAACGAACGTATGAAGTCCCTGAGCTTTCTGTACCTCAGCTTTCTCACTGAAAAAGAGATTTATATATATTCTCTACTATATATAATATGTATATTCTCATGCCTACCTTAACATGTAATTAAAAGTTCCTGAAAACTAAAACTCATATGTAATAAAATTATTTTATTATAAGCAATACTAAAATTCAAATTTAATTTTTGATTCACAGACTATTGGTTTACTTCGCAATGGTTCTCTGTAAGCCTCTTATTTGACTTTTCAGGCTAATTGAAGGGGAAAAAAACAGAGATAACATTTTGAAAGGACTAACTCATAAGCCATTGTTGTTTCTTCATCATTGGTGTTATTGGAACAGAGCAAAGATCCGGATAACTTCAATAGTACATAATCCAACAGTCATATGTACTTGGCATCGATGTATGTTTCTGTACTTTTAGTTGAATGAAGAGTGTCTGATGTTCTGATGATTGAATGAAAACAAAATAATGAAGGTACAAGGACAATATCTGGTTCAGGATTTCCTCATCTTCAGGTTCTTCAATTTAAGGTTTCCACACGTTAATCCATACAGACCGACATTGCTCTGGATCTGTATCACCTTTTCCTCCCCTGAATGATGAAATTCATGTCTTTCATTTCCCAGTGGGAATACCTACGAGGTGACTGACCCAGGTTAGCAAAGTTAGTAAGTTCAACATAGCTGAATGGGAGAAATACATAGACAATATCCACACTGCGATGTGTGACATTGCTACTTCTTCTCCTGCCCAGAGATGACTTTGCCTCCAATGACACTGGGAGTTAGAAGCTACCTGCATGGTAGGAAAGCACAGCCTGATCTTTACCAGTTTAACTTGTAAAAGTCAGTTTCAACTCTTTTTCTTTAGAATATTCAAATAATGGGGGGAAATGACAAATTTTCTTCCAACTACCTTCAGATCTGAGGACTATATATCTAGATGAAACTATTCATCATCAGGATAATTTTGATGTTGATTACATTTTGGCTCTGTAATATAATTCCTAAATTTTTCTGTGCTTACCCTTGACAACTTTCTGGCTCAGAGTGAGGTTAGCTGCCTAAAACCCTGCACCATGCAATAGGAGATCTCAGAAAACTGAGAGTCTATGGTGTACTAAATTTAACTTGACAATACTCAGAATAGACCAAGGTCATCAGTTGTAAATATGTGTCTTTAGGCAATACAGCACCACCTACCCCATCCAACCCATTTAACCAATATGCTGGATTTTCCAGACAACAATGGGTTACATTAACCTCCCAGCTCCAGTGCAATCTGCCCTCAATAACAATTTACAAAGATAACATTCATTAATCTTGGGAAAGTTCCTTTCTAACAATATACAATCCTAGTAGTAGCTTTTCTTCTTTAGTAAAGAAAAGGATGTTGTTATTTTAATTAATAGTTGTCCTTCTGGTTTTTTAGGCTAAATAACAAATGTAGTCATTTTAGTACTAAAGAGCTGTGCAAGTTTTAACAAGGGTATCATCCTGCTGAGAAAAACAAATCTACTGAAAGGCAATAACTTGTTTTCCTGCATGATAAGGCTACCATTAGTTGTTTAAGATTATATTAGCCAAAGAATTCTTCCACAATAGAAACTGATAACACATTATCACAACACTCATTATCCTGGACTATCAGACTAGAGCCAATATTAACATGAAAAACAACACAAGTAGGCTCAAAGCTCAATTTATAGAAAAAATTTAAATATCAATAATGTACAGATAGTAACACTTAACTGTATTTTGAATATTAATATCGTATTTAGGGGAAAAATTTTTCAAAGTGTAAAACACCACTATTTTTAAAAATACATAAGCCATCATGTTTCTATTTATAAAATTATTTATCCCAAGCAACACACAATATGAGGACATACGTGTCATAGACACAGAGATTTGGCTGTTTTTTGAGGATTTATTCCATGGGTAGAAAGAGATTTACTGACTTTTTAAGGCTGAACCTAAATGAAATTAGTTCATATTTACTTAGTCCAGGATTGAAGAACCGAAGAATCTTGACTGCCCCTAACTAGGTTTTGAATTTTTGTCTTTTATACCTATGCCTTATGTCTAATAATTCTATATTTCATTATTAAAATAAAAAATAATCATCCATTAATTTTTTACCTTAATAAAGGCTTTTAAAAAGTCATTCTATTAGGATATCCATTTTATAGATGGTTTAAAAAAAGAAGGGGCAGAATGAAATTATTCCAGGAGACTTAGTCATAACCAAAGCAGAAACCAGTAATGATTGCAGGGAAACATTTCTCAGATGATAATTTAATGACATTACTAAAAGTGCGGGAATCCATATACCACCTAGATGATTAGGAAAGGGGTTATTAGCTAAGCCATTGTCTGAAACCCACTGAATCACAGGTCCTTTTGAAAAATGATTGGTTCTTTTTTTCTAAAGATGGGTTCTAAAATATAAGAGATGTTCCAAGAAGCAGAGCTGAAAGATAAAAAGAACACAGACCTTGCATGGGCCTAGATATCTCTTCATAAGCAAAGGAGTGAGGTAAGATATCAAACCTTTTCTTTCATAATATTAATAACTGAAATTAGCCAACCCTATAGCGTAGCCTACCAAGGTCACCCTCATCACCTGTGTAGGACAGTGATTTGAAGTAGGATAAGGTTTTCACATCTAGAAGACAAGACGTAATATACTCCCATACGTTACACTATAAATCAATATTGCAGTTTAATTTCATAAACTTATTCCCTGAGTTAGAAAAATATTGACTCAGTTTCTTAATTTTAATATATACTTAATATTATTAGACTTTTCAATGAAAATTATTTGGTGTTAAACTGCTATTGTCAGATCTTTATTGTAGTGCTTTTACTACTATATTAAATAGACATTAAAATTGTTTTCATAATAAGGACCCAGTCACGGGCACTCCCAGGGTCAGAACTCACTCCTTTCAGTGTAGAGCAGCACAAAACCTGCGGCCATCTTGTTTGTAACTCAATCAGCTGCTTCATATGCCATTAATGACTCATTTGATCAAGTTCAAAGGATGAGGAAACAACTTTGGTTTGTTTCTCTACTCAGAAAAAAGGAATAATTCCTATTATATTTTAAACTCTAATATTATAAGCAAATACTGTAAAATTTACCTAACTTCTCTCCTGATTGAATGATACCAACAAATTATTTTCATGATTTTTATATAGTCTTTTTAAAGCTAAATTTCACAATTATGTTTCCTAGATATTTTATCTGAAAATGAAAACAATAATTCTTTTTGGCCTACTTGGAGCCACAATGTCAGCTCCGGTAAGTGATTTCATAGTACAACCGATACCAGTGTGTAAAACCTTTAACAAACCTTTTTTTTTAACCATTTTTTATCATTTTTTTAGCTTATCCCACAGCGAATTTTGTCTGCAAGCAATAGCAATGAGGTTAGTACTCAAATGAATCTCCACCTTTTGGGTTGTTGGTTTTTTAAAACAGTAA
Source organism: Carollia perspicillata (assembly GCA_004027735.1). Classification (NCBI taxonomy): domain Eukaryota; kingdom Metazoa; phylum Chordata; class Mammalia; order Chiroptera; family Phyllostomidae; genus Carollia; species Carollia perspicillata. The sequence continues at coordinate 14,836 of PVKM010032803.1, forward strand.
GGTAGAGATAAAAGCCCAAAATTCAAAGTGTAGTTAGGGGCAATAGAGATTCTTTGGTTCTTCAGTGCTCTTGTATCTAAATACATTTTCAGCGTTCATGTTTCCTTTGTATACCACGTTATTTCTAGAATATTATTTTACCGTGTTTGATTGTAAATTTTTTAAAAGCGATGAAAATATCTTGCGTATAGTTTTGTTTTAATAGCACCTAATACAGGTGTATACAGGTATTGAAGAGCATAAAATGACTAACTAAACCAGGAATGGGTTTCAGTCGTACAATCTCATACACAGCAGGGGAGAGGCAGCTAAATCCCAACCTCTAATCACTGCAATTTAGTATAAGCTTAGTGAGAAAACATCTGACTCCTAACAGGAAACTAAGATTAGTCAGCTCTGACTTATGCTGTATTTGTAATAAACATGGTTCTTAATAATTGTACCATATAGTACCCTTGTTTTTATATTATCTTTCCTTTTCTAGTTACTTCTGAATCTTAATAATGCTCAACTTCAGGCACTACAGCTTCAGGTACCTCTACCTTAATAATTATTTTAAGAATATTTTTCTACTGCTTATTTCTTATTGCCACTTTTATAAGAACAAAATGTTTTCTGATTCCATTTCTGAAATCTCAATGTTTAAAGTTATGAATTTGTCCCATGTATTTTAATGGCCATATGTTTGAACACTAAAGTAAAAACTGTAATCTTACTACCATTTACTTATTAAGAATCTAATTAGCATTTATTCATTAAGAATCTCTGTCTGGTGTAGTCCAGACAGAGATTCTCACAACTACAAGACAGTTAACTATTTTTACATGAAATCATACTCAGCTAACTGGTTAAAAAAAAAGATTTGAATCCAGTTTGGCAACTGCAGAAACTATACTACTCTTTATTGACCTCCTTCTGCCCCACATTTCTCATGGTCATTGGGAATTTAGCGTTGTTCATGCCATTGGCATGGCTCACAATGTGCCAAGATGTTACCTTTTTTTCATAATGAATACAGCAGTGAAAATACAGAAATCATTTACTTGCTCAGGACTGATTTCAATGGTTTCTGAAATGAAAGAGGAAAGCTTTCTTTCTTTCTTTTTTACTGTTCAATTTTATTTTATTATTGTTTAACATTTTTTATTGTTGTTCAAGTACAGTTTTCTGACTTTTCTCCCTACCCATTCCCACCACCCCAGCCCTCCCCACCTCCCTCCCTGTTTCCACCCCCACTCCTTGTTACTGTCCATGTGTCCTTTACAACAGTTCCTGCAAACCCTTCACCCTTTCCCCTATAATCCCCTCCCCTCTCCCCTCTGGTCACTGTCAGCCTGTGATCTCATCTTTAACAGGAATCTTTCTTGCTTTTGTGTTCTTCCAGAGCCCGTTTAATTCATGGATTCCT
>PVKM010032804.1:0-16238 GCA_004027735.1 Carollia perspicillata
CAGAGAAGAGAGCTCCAGAAATCTGCACAGGGTCCTGTTCAGTCTTTGGCCAAACAGTAAGCTATATTTGCATTTAGAGAAATTCCATAAAGCCAGGTAGAGTATAACTACTGGGGAACTCTGAACTAAACAGAGACTTTAGATTTTTCCCAGTTCTGGGAGATGTTGGACCAGCAAGAATGGAGAGAACCTGCTGAGTATCCAAGCATTCAGCTGAGACTCCAGGAAATCTACACCTTACTATGGCTACTGTGGACCGCTCTAACAAAACCAAAACCCAAGTTCCAATGTGATCAAGCTGGGCCACCAGCAAATTTTCTCCCTGCTTAAAAAAACAAAAAGACTTATCACTATTTAAAGGGTACAAAAATCTAGACTCTCAGTAATATAGTACTGATATGTGTCTGGCTTACAATAAAAAAATAATAGACATACAAAGAAACAAGAAAATGTGACCTATAATCTAAAGAACAAATAAGCAACAGAAACATACCCCAAGTTCATAGAAATGTTAGCATTAGCAGGCTAGAACTTTAAAACAACTATTATAAAACTGTTTGAAATTCAAGGTAAAATATTGGTTATAATTAGTAAATAGATAGGGACTCCCAGCTGAAAAGGACAATAAAAGAAGAGTAATAGATGCTCTAGAACTGAAAAATAGAATATCTAAGGTAAAAATTGTACTGATTAGGCTTGATAGCACACTGGACACTGCAGAAGAAAAAACTGATAGTGTGTGCCACAAGTGAGTGGACCACAGATCAGCACCTACATGACTACGTCAGATGCAAAGACCAAACTGACCCCACCATAGCTCGTCTGAGGATCAGAACCTCTAAGTCAGATTTTCTGAATCTTAGCAGTACTGACAACTTGAGCCAAATAATTCTTTGTCGTGGGGAACTGTCTATGGATTTTCAGATATTTAGCAGCATCCAGTTGTGACAACAAGCATGTCCCCAGACACCGCTAAATGGAGGGAAAAATTGTTCCCGATTAAAAACCATCACTTTAGGTGCATACAGAGAAATAGGACATTGGACCTCAGGCTACCCCAAAGATTGCTCTTGTCATGTGAACATATAGCACTCTGTTCACACTTACAGGTAACTTATGATCACTGTGGACTTCAATTTTTCCTATGAGAATGTAAATTATTATCTATGAAGGTAAAATAATATGAGTCTTATTCCCTACTGCATACCCAGCACCTAAACTGGTGCCTTGCACCTTGAATGAATCAATGAAATAATGAATATTGAGTTTTAGTTCTGGTTTTCTTGGTATTCAGAGCGACTACATAATGCTGAGGTAGTTTCTCTTTTATGCATAGCCTCTCAATCACCCCCTGCATATGTATGTTTTTTCTCACTACCTGAAATAGTCTAATCAATATAAACTTTCTACTGTCATTGGCTCTCAGCCCTCCCTGCTCCTCAGGAGAGTAACAGATTCGCTGGTTCTCTTTCTTTACAAAGTAAACTGACAATTGTTGAAAAGCATCTTACGTCCCTTAAAAGACTATCTTTCTACTTCAAATCCTTCTATATATCTTTTTAAAATCTTTTTAAAATTATTTTATTGTTGTTCAACTACAGTTGTTGGTATTTTCTCCCCACCCCTCCCCCAACCCCTTGCAAACCCACCTCCCTCCCTTGCTTCCACCCTCCCCCTTGGTTTCGTCCATGTGTCCTTTATAGTAGTTCCTGAAAACCCTTCTTCCCACTGTTCCCTCTCCCGTCCCCTCTGGCTATTGTTAGATTGTTCTTAATTTCATTGACTCTGGTTATATTTTGTTTGCTTTTTTCTTTTGTTGATTATGTTCCTGTTAAGGTGAGATCATACAGTATTTGTCCCTCACCACCTGGCTTCCTTGTACATATCTTAACTTCATTTTTAAACATTTCTACAAAGTGTTTAAAGCTCTATAATATGATGATATTAGTCATGGAATCAGACTAAAATGAACAATGTAAAAAATACAATTATCCATATTTTGCCATGTATAATGCACACAGTCTTGCCCAAATTTTTTAGGAAAAAATAAAGATGTACATTATACATGGGTATAACGATTACATACCATGTGTATAATAATCCCATGCGTACTGCACACAAAAACCATGGATGCTCATTATACATGACAAAATAGAGTAGTACTTTAAGGTGATAGGACTATAAGTGTTTATCAGGGAAAGTGTGTTGTGAAATGACACAACCTACTGTAAAAGATTGTTTGAACCTTTTATGTGAAATTTCCAATGTAATCAAAAGAATTTGGGATATATACGATAATCTTGTTCACCACTAGCCAGCTTCAACAATGATCAATTCATGGCCAGTCTCATTGATCTTTACCTATGCCACTTCCTTCTCCCATGTTATTTTTAAGCAACTTACCATTTCACCCTTAAATAATTGAAAACATATTCTGAAAGAGCTAATTTTTTAAAAAAACCATAATACTTTCTTCACATCTTAAAAAGTAAATATATGTCCCTAATTTAATCAAACACCCAGTCAATGTTCAAATTTCCAAGACTCTGATGTCGTAAATGACTTTTGTTTTTGCAGTTATTTGATTGAATTGGGGTGAAATACGATTCACACAAAACAATCAGTGGTTCTTTTTTGAAAATCTCTTTTAACTGATAGATTTTCTTGTTCTCCCCATCCCAGCACCCTGCCCCCTTCCTGCTCCAATCCTTCCCTTCCGTCTCCCTCTCCCCCTCCCGTTTCTTCTCTCCTTCTCCCTCTCGCCTTCTTTCCTTTGCTATTATTTGTTAAAGAAACTATGTTGATTGTCCCATAGAGGTTTGTTCCAAACTTTTGTTTTTGCTGAAATTTTAAAAACGCAAATCTTACTCAGAAATTTGTATGAACAATTTACATTTGTGGGATGTTTCACCTATTCCAGATTTGGCTCACATTTAACTGACAAATTACATTTCTATGGTGGGGTATCAAAAGACATATTTGTTACTAGGATTAGAGGGTTCTGCCTTGGTCTGAACTTTCAGATTTCTCACACAAATGCACAAAAAACCCTAAATTATTATCACAAAGAATAGGGTTAAATCAAACAGATGTATTTATTTTGTGAGATATTTCTAGCTCCAGTTAGGAACTGATGGGTGATGCTTTCTCTACTGACAGCCACACTTTTGTACCCATGAGCAACGTTTGTGTGTTGGACAGCAAAATATTAGCCCTGGAGACTTGTATTGACAGAATTTAACTTCATCTTCACTTAGTAACTTAACTTCCATAAGACCAATAGCCACATGATTTCATTTGACACTCATGTCACCTGAAACTTGACCAGAAAATGTACATGGTTATTTGTGGTAACTTTTGCCTGTTCAAGTGCATGACAGATTTTGACTTTTCCTCAAAGTTTATTATGGGCAACGTGTCACAATACATGCAAAAAAAATAAATAACAGAGGTAGGTTGTTCCTTCAAGGACATTTAAACACCAGGCTTCCTCTTCTTTATTGCCTGGAAGACAACGTATGCTGGCTTGGACGGGCAGTTGTTTTGTCACCAAGAATACACAAATGACCAGTGTGTTGATGAATATATCTTTATTTGTTTTTTTGTTAATCTGCCCTGGAGTTGGAATGGACATTGCCTTGAGTTATAGAAACAATAAAATTACAATAAGGTATATTCTACTTCCAAATATGGTTAATATTTTGGTTTTAAATTAAATTAATGGAAATATAAACTAGAAATATAATTTCTAGTGTAAAAGTAATATGTGGTTTCAGCCAAATCATGACAAAAAAAAAAACAATGTTTTATCTGGTTCAAATTTTTTTTTTGGAACCAGTCATCAACTTTATATTTTTACCTGTTAAAATTTAGGTTTATCTTTAATTTTCATGGTCAAAAATGCACTGCTTGGCCCTGGCTAGGTGGCTCAGTTGGTCAGAGCATCATTCCCGTACTACACCAAAAGGCTTTGGATTTGACTCCCAGTCTGTGCACATACTGGGGTTGTGCTTCCTTCAATCCCCAGGCCCCATTCAATGCACACTGGAAGCAGTGGATCAATGTTTCTTTCTCATTGATCTCTCTCTCTCTCCCCTCTCACTTCCTCTTTCTCTAAAAAAATCAACAACATATCCCTGAAGTGAGGATTAAAAAATAATAATAATTTCAAAGTAAACGAAAATGCACTGTTTGGTAAAAGAGTGAATCATCATCCCTTAAAATGATAAACTTCGTGTGGAACAAAGATTTACCTATTACAAGGGTTTATAAAGTGGTAAAGAAAACTGTTTTGTTTCTTCCCTAATTTTGAACTATAATAATTTATATTTCATATTGTATATTTTGGAATGAATATTTTACAAACACAAAACATACTAATTAGAATTATAATTTAGTAAATGCTTTGAGTTGTCACTAAGTTTAACAAGTGATGTTTTCTGACATTGCTAACTGCGGCTTATATAAAGGGTGTCTATCGGACAAGATGCATTATGACTGGGAATTATGGCTCCATTGTGTCCTATGGATTCGTTTCTTCCACATTTGGAAAGAAGCAAAGCTCTGTAAGAAACTCACCAAGCTTTAGACTTCACCAGCAAGTAACTTTAATGAAACTTCTAGGTAATGCTTTCATTAACTACTGAGAAATTGACATCTTAGTCTTAATCTTGTACAATAACTTGTTCTCAAATTAAAATTTTGAAAGTCTGAGCAAACTATATCCTTTGGGAAGAAGTTATTGGAAATCAGGATCAGTGTTGTTTGTTAAAATAAAATCAGCAGGGTCCTGGCTGGTATGGCTAGGTTGGTGGGAGCATCGTCCTGTAACCCAAAGGTCCTGGTTGATTCCCAGTCAGGGCACATGCCCAGGTTGCAGGCTTGATCCTGTGCTGGGGCTTGGTGGAAGGGGGCACGCATGCAGGAGGCAGCCCATTTGGGTTTCTTACATTGATACTTCTCTCTCTCCCTCCCCTTCTCTCTCAAATGGAAATAAAGTAAACCTGTAAACATAAATAAATAAAACCAGTAGGAATGAACTATTTATATTATTAATTCTGTTCTAAGTTCTGATTTTAAAAACTGAACAAAGCATAAGGCCCTAGGTCAGTAAATTTCTAGAACTGGTCCCTACTTCCGCACAGGCCACCTTCCTCTGTACCAAAAGTTAACTCCAACAGAAAGAGGTGAGGCAAACCATTTCTCTCTGCGGTACTCTGAACACTGGCCACTCTACCTTACTAAATGCGAATTTGCCAAGTCTGATAAAAAGAAGGGGGACATGGGTCAGCCAATTTGCTATTTGTAGTTGTAGGATACATGTTTCCTGGACAAACATAAACATTCATGTAAGCACACACACGCACACACAGACACAGGTTAGATAGGAAAGAGGAAAAGTCACCTTTTAATATTTGTGAGAGGGGAGAGAATGGTTCAGGTCTTCCCTTGACTATGAGCTAAGTATCATTCTTCATCCATTTATAGCACCTCTAACTTCATCTCTGAAGCCATACTATCTTCAAGGATATTCTGTTTAGGAAGCTCCAACAGCGTTGCCATAAATCAAAGTTTATTGATAATTCACCTCCTGACAAGTAATCTCTTGAGTGCTCAGTTTAGAGAATTTCCTTTCGGCGTGTTCTCCCTAATCACCGCCACTTCAGGCTGCTCAAACGGGCAGGCGGCAGCGTCCTTTTGCCTGCCTGCTCTGTGACTGTTGCACCACCCACATTGGACCTCCGCAAAGTCATTCCAGATCACAGCCGCAGGTTCTCTCTCCCCTCCTTCCCCCACGGACCGATCCCCTCTCTCCACAGAATACTTCTGTTTTCAATCGCGTCAAAGGACACTGGCGTGTGTTAGAAGTGGGGCAGCCACCTACTTTCTGGCTGGGTGTATTTTACGGCTTAGTAATTTTTCTGCAACGATGTTCACTATGTTTTCCACGGGTAAAATCATGTCACTCTGAAAGTCTGGAAGCATTACATACTGGGGTTTTAAGAAGCTCAAACAATTATTGAGAATAAGTTCAATAAGCAAAGGCCATTTTCTGCCCCTTATAATGACCCCTGACCTCATCTATTTACTCAATGAAAACAAATGCTTTCGAGATCCGACTAAGCCACCTCCAAAAACGTTACTACCTATAAACTGAGGGGCATGTCCCTCCATGCGTAGGCAGCAGTGTGGGAATGTAGCCAGCGCCTGGGACAAGATTTTCCAGGCAGCAATATTCAGGGAGAGATGGCACTTCTGCCAGCAGCTCAGATTCAGAATCCACCCAACTATGGAATTCCAAAACTATCCAAATCTTTCTGAAGTCACACTAACACAGATTGGGTCAGGTGTAGGGAAGTTAAGAAAACAGAAACGTAGGGATTTGATCTAGTGATGGATGGGCTGGGACTTAAAAGGGCGAGAGGCGACGAAGGGCGTGCGTCCTGGTGCAAGAGCAGGTAAGTCTGGCCTCCGGAGTCTGCACGTGGAATCCAGACTTCCCAGTTCCCAGGACCCTACAGTCCAATGGGGGGGGGGGGGGGGGGGGGGGCGGAGTCTCGGCCCCGCCCCCACCGTGACAAGGGCTCCAGTGGGTCCTGAGTTGGATGTCCCACAGGGCCCAGTCCCCCACTGGCCAACCAACGGTTGCCCCGCCGGGGCTCTCTGTCACCCCACTGCTTCTTGGGCTTCTGAGGAACCCCTCGGGTCACTGGCTCTAGACACTGACGGCCATCAATCCTTCACCGCCTTGAAATGCGGGTTCTGGTTGCCAAGGAAATCGTCCCCTCGCCCCTGAGGTGCCCCGGCCCATCTCCATCCTTTGTCCTGCGGGTCGCAGCCTAGTGCGGCATTTCCTTGACCACCGCAAGGAATTATACAAAAGTGAGGCGGAACAGCACATTGAAACTCGCTCCCCGCACTTCTCCGCATTCTGGGCACTCCACCCTGGGCGCAGGAAGGAGCTCCTTGGGCTCTCCCAGGCCTGCGCTCGCTGTGCGGGTCCACTGTGGATTTTCCCCTGTAGCTGGGCCTGGCTGGAGCTCGAGGCAGAGAGAGAGGTAGAGACCCACCCACCCGACAAGCCGGGCCACCGGGACCCACCTCGCCTTGCCCCCACCCCCTTCCATCCTTTCTCCGTGGATGTGGCCCCAGTGCTGCGGGAAGGCTGTGCTGAGCTATGAGCTTGTCTGGCAGCTTCTGCTGAACAGCTAATAGTATAACAACCAGTCTTTGATAAATCTGAACTAATTACCCCTCTTAATTAAAGTCTTTAGCAGTTGTTTCACTGTTTTGGCAAGAAAACAGGAGACTTGCAGTTAGAAAACACGGGAGCCCAAGCTCACAGCAGAGCTGCTGATTAACACTTGAAGCATTTCAAGGACCTGGCACCCGCCACAATTTGGTTTTCATCCATGTTTCCTCCTTGAGTGGAAGTACATTCATCAATAAACACATATGCACGCCTCGAAACACAGAGGCTCTCTTTGCCAGCTGTGTACAAGTCGGTAGGTCCCTTCCGGGTACAAACGATAACCGGCTACACGGTATGAGTGCAAGTCCTGTGGGGGGTGCACGTTAGGCACATCTCCAGGATGGGGGGCCCCATCTCAGGAGCGCTACAACCACCTCAGATGGCCCAGGACAAAGACTTGGGTCTGTCACAAAACTCCACATCTTCTACTTCTGAACTTTATACAATTTCATCACTTTGTCAAAGTCATTCCTGTTTACAGAAACTGGTATTTGCTCTCCGTGAAATTTTCAGATCAACCATGAGGTGATACCAGTACAGAATGAACTTTTATAAAGGAGGAAGGATAAGGTCAGAGTCAGGGATCTCTAGCTGAACAATATGAACGGAGCCCTGGAGCTGTTGATTAAATAAGCACATTCCAAGTATTTATTTTCAACAGTCAATGAATCAATTTTCACGTGCAAGAATCAAAACTGAAATTCAGATTCATCCATAATGAACCGCACTTATCTGCCGTGTATGTGTGTGCTCAGTGTGGAATGCGCCTTCATAGGTGCACTCACCTATGCGTGTATATATAACATACACACCGTGTTTTGTTACTTCAGGGAAAGAGGAAATGATTATGAACAATAGGCAGGCATCTTGAGACCACAGAATCAACACAGTGGAAGTATATACAATAATAAAATGAAAATGGTGCAGCATTCCCGGGTAGGATAATACAGATTTCAATAAATACAGCAAAAAAAAAATTACTTAAAACAAAACAAAACAAATACCATCTCTCCACCCGAGATGAAAAGTCCAAATTAAAAAGTCAGAAAAACAAAACCCCCAATTTTCATAAGCGTTAGTGCCTATATATTAGAATATAATACACAAAAACATTTAGCAGGTGCATGCAAGAGGCAAAAGGCTGGGGAATTCACAGGCTTCTTCTGGTCAGGGCCAACATGTGGGGCCCGACATGCGGGGCCCAACGAGCCCTGGGTTCTGCAGACCAGCTTGGATCTGGAGGTCCAGCTCTGCTCTGCTGAAACCTCCGCAGCGGGGACCCCGATAGGCCTGGGAAGGGACTTTGGCCTCGATCACTGGTGGCTCGGATGAAGCCCGGGCTGCAGGGGTCCAGGGGGCGGCAGCTGGGCCGGCAGAGGCTGCAGCGTGGAGGCGGGGGGAGGCGGCTGCAGAGCGGGCTGCTGGTCCGCGCCCTGCTCCCAGGCAGCCGGGCGGGCCACCCCTGCACTGCTGTCGTGCAGCTTGCGGACGTGCTTCTTGAGGTCAAAGTTCCTGCAAAATCCTTTGCCGCAGGTGGGGCAGGTGAAGGGCTTCTTGTCGTTGTGGGTGTGCATGTGGAAGGTGAGGTTGTAGACCTGGTGGAAAGCCTTGTTGCAGACATTGCACTTGAACTGCTTCTCCCCGCTGTGGGTCAGCTTGTGGTTTTTGTAATTCCCTGCAAAAGACAGACGACAGGGACGTGGGTCTGAGAAGAGAGCTCCGGAAGGAAGGCGCGGACGGCGGGAGGGCAAGGAGGCCAAAGGACAGGCTGCGGCAGCGCCGACAGACAGCCGGGGCAGGGCTGCAGCTCCCCGCCTGCTCGTCTCTCCCCAGTTTATTTACGGACGTCAACAACGAGGCCCTTCCCTCCACATTTTCACATGTACTCATTAGCCCAATTATCTAAAACGAGAACAAGTGGTTAAGGAGACCGCCCCATCGGCAGATGCACCCTGCCTTTCTCTCACACTCATCAGACCCTCGGGTGGGAGGCTGGGCGGCAGGCAGCTCGTGCGCCAGCAGACTGGCTGCAATCGAAAAGTCGTTTTCTGAAACAAGCCGAAACGCTTAGGGTTTTCGGTAAAACTACCGCGAAAAACATCTCCCTGGTCCAATACCTTTTTGATGAAATCCTTTGCCACAGAATTCACATATGAACGGTTTGTAGCCTGCGTGTATTCGGGTATGCGTGTTTAAAGTGGAACTTCTGTTGAATGCTTTGCCACACTGGTTACATTTATGAGGTTTTTCCTAAGCGGAAGGGAGGAAAAGCAAAGAGGTTAAGGTATTTTTGCTACTGAGTGGCGTCCTGCAAACGCAAAAACACAGGAATGCTCTCCTGCTTTCGAACAAAGGCAAACGGTCCATGGCATTTCCCCGTGTCCAGCAGCACCTTTTACACGAACCGTATGCTAAAGAGTAAGAGTTTACCGGCCGTTTTCTACCAACCGTTCCGAAGTGAACCAGGTGAGATCGAAACAGAAGAACACACCTGGGTGTGAATGATCTTGTGCCTGCACAGAGTGCTGGCCTGCCGGAAACCCTTTCCACACACTTTGCAGACGAAGGGTCTGGCTCCCGTGTGCACCGGCATGTGACGGGTTAAGTTATAGTGCGCGTTAAAGACCTTAAAGTGAAACACAAGTAGAACAGGTTAGCCCAACAGGTACTTGGAAATCAAACCAAATCATTACAAAATAAAATGTAACAGGGAGGGAAGAGAGGGAGAAAGGGAGGGAGGGAGACCTTTCTTTATGGTACTTGCCTTTCCACACACTTCGCAAGTGAAAACTTTGGGTTTGGTATTAGGAGAGCCTCGGCTGAAGTCGGAGGTTTTGAACGCGATTTTCTCCGACAGAAGCTGCGCGCTTTCTTTCATGTACTGCTGCAGCTGAGTCGGGGACAAGTCTTTGAAAGCCACTCCCGAGGGATACTTCTCCACCGCCGGGACCACCAGTTTATTCCTTTCTGCTAAATAGGTTTTTGGCTGCGGGTGCAAAGGGGAACTGAGGAAGTAGGAGGCCACCGGGTGGATGTTAACCCCGGCCGCCGAGGGGCACGGGCCGTCACCTCGGTTCAGGTAGCACAGGGCTCCCATGGCGTGGAAGGAAGAGTGGTTGACCACGCGCGGCCTTACCAGCTTGTACTGCTGCAGTGGCAGCGCGTCGCGGGCCAGGTCGCCCTTAAGACTCAGTGCGCAGTTCAGCAGGTCGCTGCAGCTAAACGCCGGCGCTGCGGGTGCCGCTGCAGAGGCTGCCGGAGCCTCCAGGCTCACCTTCCGGGGCTCCGAGCCCGTCATTCCACTTTTGGGGCTCGTGTCGTACGCCACAGGCACGAAGGGAATCATGCAGGGGATCGAGGAGTTAAGATGCAGAGAGTGCTTGGAGTCCCCCTTGGGCGCGACTCCCTGAAGGAAGTGGGGGACTGGCAGGGCCTTGGGTTCGGGGGTGCGTGCCATGATTCGCTCGATGGAAAAAGCCAAGGGTTTGGAGGCGCTCATCACGTTGCCCCGGGCTGGAGCCGTCGCTAACATTTTGGCAGTCGAGTTGTGGCAGCTACTGTCCATGTCTGAGTCGCCAGCGTCCATCAGCCGGGGCCGAGCTGCGCTGTCGTTGCCTTGTTCCCTGCTCGTCACAGACCTGCGGAGAGGGGGACGGGCACCATCACCAGCAGCAGCCTCCTCCTCCTCCTCCTCCCCAGCATCACCAGCCGAACCTGCGTGCCCAGCCCAATGGACTCCTGCCAGCCCATCTCTGAGTTCTTGGCGCACCAATGACTCGGGGACAATCACTACTTATTTCTATCAATAGAAAGTGTTGTGTCAATAACGCAGCCAAGATCTCGCCAATCGTTAACTTCCAAGAGGAGAAGGTAAACTAGATAATTGCTCAATTCGCTTCCAACAGTCAACAGGAAAAGTTTTTTTTTTCCTCTGCAGTCGGTGACTACTTTTCATTGGTGAGTGAGGTTCCCCCGCCCAGAGGAGGCGGGGGCGCTCTGCGCCTCGCGGGGCACCCTCCCCTCTGCGCACTCGGTGTAGGGCGCACACTTCGCTCCCCTACACCCCCACTCCACGTTCCACCCCCCACCCCACCCCCACCCCTACCCCTTTGCTGCTTCTTCTGGCTTTTTAATTCTCAATCTGTTTAACGGGGCTTTAAACGCCAAACAAATCTGAGATCAATTTTCTCGTTTAGCGCTAAGTGACATCATCTAAAATCATTGTGCAAGGGCTAAATAAGGAAACGGAGTCTAATTTGGGGGCAAACGCCAGGCTATATTTATCAAACTCCAGGCTTCGGAAAGCGGCGGCCGGGAAGCCTCAGGCAGCGAAATCCCGGCTTTCCCCGCAGGGTTCCGCGGGGCTGCAGCCGGTCCCGGGTCCGAGCCGCGCCAACTCCTCCGCGACTCTCTTTCTCCCTCCAGGGCCCGAGGCTGGCGCTTCCGGCATCCCGCGGTCCCCGCGGCCCGAGCGCAGTCTGGACCGTTTGGAAGACGCCAGCAGGTAACTGGCCTCCCGGAACGCCCCTGAGAATTAAAGGCCTTGGGAGGCTCGTTATGTGTTTGTGTTTTGGTAAGTGCGGCGCCGTGACACACGCTCCATCCACAAAGTGGAGGAGGAGAAGCGAGGAATAATCGGTGTCTCACCGAAGGAAACCTCGGTTGGGGCCGGAACCCAGCCCCGCAACCCACAAACGCGCGCGGGCTCTTTCACGCGGTTCCTTTGAGAGCCCGGAAAGAGAGCGTCTCCTTAAGTGCTTGCGCTCACTAGAGCTCTCTCGGAGCATTTTAGATTCCGAATGCGGAGCGGAGAAGGGGAACAACTTATTGATTTCCTCCCCCCAGCTCCCAATAGCGGGTGTCCGCACGCCTCCTCCTGGCTGCGCGCGCACCGCCCAGCGGCGTGCTGCCGGCTCCTGCGTTCCGGCCGCAGCCGCGCTTCTGCCTCCCAGGGCCGGCGGAGACCTGGCTCCTGCAACGCAGCGCGCCCAGGCAGCCTCCGAGCGTGGCGACCCTGCAAAACTCCCTGGGAGGAGCGGTGCTGTGGTAGAATGTAAGGAGTGTTTCTGGGAGACTCCAGTGACGGCGACTCCAGCTGCCCGGTTCCCGCCGCCCAGGCGGGCGCGGCCCGGAGCGTGGGGGGAGCCACGGCGCGCGCCCTCCTTCTCCCTCTCCTTTGAAAGCCAGCGCAGGAGCGGCGTTCAGCCCGGAGGTCGGGTGTGCCAGGGCTGGGTGTTCACCGGCGGCTGCACAGGGAGAACACAGCGGCCGAGAGCCCCCGCCCGCTGGCAGAGTAGGGCAAGACCGCAGACTCCAGCGAGGGCCTCAGTCTGGCTACCTGGTGAGTTACCCCCAAGTGGTGCGTGGGGAACAAGTGGTGTCGGGGTCCGGACCCCGGGCCGGGCGGGTGTGGGCGCCTCTGGGAAGGCTCTGCAGTGGGAGGCTGGACGCCAGCCGACTAGAACCCCTAGGATATTTGAGCTCCTGAGCAATTACACCCCCCCTACCACCACCACCAGCAAAAAGCGAAGTCTGAGGACACTGACCTCAAAGTAATCCCTCTTCCCTACCTCATTGCCCAGCACTTGCCAGGGAACACTCACTGGGGCTTTTCGTGACGGCCGGCCTCACCCCGGTCCGGCGAGCCGAGAGGGGTGGACACGAGGAGGGCCCGGGCTGGAACCGCGCCTGACGCTCCAGACCGAAGCAGAGCAGCTAGGTGGGCAGTGGGGGGACCCGCCGCCAAGGAAAGCGCGGGGGTGGGGAGGTCTGAGTCCTACTGCAGCCAAAGGTGAAGGCAGCCAAAGGGCAGGTGGGAGATGCGGCCGGCCTCACAACTAGGCCTAGAAGTGTCTCCTGTCGGGTCTCGGGATGGCTTCGGGCTGTTTGGACCGAAGCGGCGGTAGGTAGAGCAGTGCAGTGACAGAGACGAGCGCAGAACGCAGGGACCGCGTCCGGAAAGAGGCGCCGCGCCTCCGGTGCACCTTCGCAGCGGTTCCCGGCTCGGCCGCAGTCGCCCAGGGCGCACCCGGGCTGGAGGTGTTCTTTCCGTTTGCTGTTGGGTACGAAGGACCTGTCTTCCTTTCTCCCCAGCTCAGACAAAGAACGCCGGACGGCTCTGCTAGGGGAAGGGGGCGGGTCGTCCCACGACAGATGGGTCGCCGTTAAGACTTTAATTGCAGCCTTTTGGGAAGGATCAGGTTTCCTTTCCTACCTGCCGATTCCCAACATCGTAAGATTCCCCTCCTATTGCACCTCTGCGACGCAGGCCCAGGTTTAAAGGAGAAAGCAAAGAAGCGCGGAACAGCAGGTCTCTGGAAAACTTCGGAGCGCGCAGCCGATTTGTACAACTCGCAGCTTCCGTCGCGTTACCTGCCTAGTCGACTGAATGCCACCAGTTTATTTTGCGTGTGTCGCCTGTACTTCCCTCTCCCCGTCCTCCCCCTCCGCTGCTCCCTTCTCAACGGCAAAGAGCCTTGATTTGACCTCAGTAATTTCTCCTTTTCCAAAAAAGGAAAGTTATTGCCTAAGGGTTATAGTGTTTTGTATAGTTAATATTTCAGCAGCTTGTTTTTTCCCCTAGTCTTTATTTGCCTTTTTGACAAGTGTTTGAAGGTATAGTTTCATTTGAGTAACAAATATGGCAAAGTAGCAATTATGCCCTCCCTTTAAAACACAGACCTGAGCTTCCTACTCCTAAAGACTGAAGAGGTGCTTTATGAATCCAGGTCCTGATATTCCGAGGTTTGTGAATGAGTATTTTCCTTTCGAAACCTAACCTAAAGCAAGTGTTAACTTTTTTAAAAACTACCTCTACTAAGTAAAGATTGTCTTAAACAAAATGCAAAAATGTACTTTAGGAAAGCCCTCTATCTTATTGTCAATCTCCCCAGTCCTTCGGGTGTTTTTTCTCCCAAACACACGTGGAAAAGTACAATAACACTACCACCACCCACCATAAAAGCAGAACATGTGTGGAAAATTTATAAGCTTCTAAAATGGTTCAACACTTAAAATGGTTTATTAAAAATTCAAGGGAACCTTGTTTGTTTTTCCTTATTTGTTTTTTTTTAACGGCAAAAAAGAAATTGGGTTATGGTTTCTTTGGGTTTTCTGGAAGATCCTCTAATTCCCCCTTGTTCAGTCAGAGCTGATGATGGAGGGTCCCACCCCTTCCCAACTAGGGAAAGGCACTATTGATTTGCCCTCCGTGCCCACTTAAGTCCGTGTGAAAAGCAAGTTTTAAGTATGTGCTTTTTGTCCTGCATGTGATGTTTTGAGGGAAGCAGGGCAGCCCTTGATATGAAGAGACCAGATAACAAACTCCAAGTTTAGACCTTCGGAGAAAATTTTAAAAAGCTCTACCCCTCTAAACCAGTTTAAAGTCCTCTTTTCACTAGAGTATCTACTTTTGATTTTAGTTCTTCCTAAACTATGCTCTAAACTATTACTCAATAACTTGAATAATTTCCACAGGCTTTTAATTTGTGTGCAGTAAATGCGATTTCTGATCTCGATTATTGCAATCTGATTTAATAGGCAATACGATAGAGCCATCACGGATTATCAAATAATCCATAATCTTTAATATCTTCTTCTTAATAAGTCATGAGGTACTGCTGAATTTTTAAAATAAAAAGTGAATGGGGAAATATTATCATTTATCCAAGTTTCTGCCAAGTGCATTAAACTCATCCTTGATCATGTTTTTAGGACTTTCAGGCCTTTCCAACATCCACAACTCCTGCCTGTTCATCACAAACAACAGTCTGTTTTCTTTGCTTCCTATTAGCTACTTCAAGCTACAGGAGGGTGAAGAGATTATTATTCTGAGGAATCCCCTCTCCAGGCACACAGAATCATCCACACTCCTGTGTAATTAACAGCACCAAAAGCAATGTACCTTCTTCCTTCTAGAGGAGGAAAAAACATTTCTAAATTCTTCCATCGTTTTCTCAGCTGTTGTCTCTGACTGGTCGTCTGTGATTTCTTGGGGTGAGTGAAGCAGGAAGGGTGATGGAATGGGATACAAACAGGAAGGGTCTGCAAGATTCAAGGAGAGAGTTTTGAGTCTTAGTTAATGAATACGCAGTGAGAACTAACTTTCCAGGACTAAAACACCTAGGTCAGAAGGTCAGATTTAAGGCCAGGAGTGTGCTAGCGTGCTTTCAGTTAGTTTGGTAGCAAAAAAGAGAATTTTTGCTCATTTTGTATAGCATGTGAAGGGTAGTCAGTCTGGCAGGTAGGTCAGGCGTGTAGGAGGGACCCACTTAACTCATAGTCCTCCTTTCTTTTAGGGAAGGAAAGGGGGGTTCCGACAACTTTTATATTAAGTTTTCCTTGGAACCTAGTGAAATTATTCTTCTCCAAACAACATTTATACGTTAATTCAGTATGTAAATGTAAATGAAGAGCCCCAAGGGTGAAAACTGTTCACGAGTGGCAGGCCTTCCTTCCCAACACGGATCACCCACCCTGGCTGTGCTTCTGCCACTCCACTAATGCTGGGACTTTTCTCACCATTCCCGCAGGCCTGCTGGTGTGTTCCCTCCAGCCTGCCAGGCTCCGAATCAGGGCCCGACTTGATGGAAAAGAAGTTTGTAAACAAGCAACCCAATTTCTCCAACTTATTCGAGGAGCTGCCTAGAAGTCAAGCAACAAAAACCAACAAAGTTTTTCTCGCCATTGACGGTGTCACTGAAACCTAGGAAGAGAACAATTTGGAGACAATCTCGGCCCACCACCAATATGCTCTCGTGGCCTACACTAATAGCTGGTTAGTGCAATTGGCTGGTTAGCATTTTGCAGCAGTCCCTGGATAATTTTTAAAACTCATTTGGTGGTCAAAATAAAAACTATATTCAACACACAGCGCGACTCTTTCCTTGCTTCTGCCCACGAGGTTTAGAGCAGTTTTAATGTTATTTTCAAACTTTCTCCCTTATCTCTTATGAAATAAAAGTCAGTCATAGAGATTCGAATAACA
>PVKM010032805.1:0-16241 GCA_004027735.1 Carollia perspicillata
TACTGGACCTTGGGATAGCAGGGTAGTTTCAGCGTTTTTGTGCTCTGTAAACATCTTATCCTTTTCTCACACCCTCCCATGAACATTTCTGCAGAGGCCAGGGAGCAGGAATTCTTGGGGCTGAGTTGATTGGGCAGAGCCGTTGAGCCCTTTCTCTCCCTCTGCCCCAGACCCAGGCCTGTTTGAGGGCAGAGCAGGGGCTTAAATGGCCAAGTTGGGTGGTAAAAGTAGTGGAGGGAGAAATTCCCCCAGGCCAGGTTGCTACATCCCCCTTGCACAATATTCTTCACTGTGGCTTCTTCCCTCCAGTCGGGCCACCATAAGAGTTCTCAAGCTCTGGGAAGGGAGCATTGTTTCATCTGGGCCTCCTCATTTCTCAGGAACAGCCCTCACGCCACCCCCAGCATTTCCTCCCCTTGGCAGCACTGGTGTCCCGGGCCAATCTGGCCATGAGGAAGACTCAGCTGTTTCCATTTTCGTTTAAGTTGTGATCTATTGTTATTTGCTATACTGTAATTCATTTTGGAGTTGCCAGAAAAACAGCACAGGGCGAGGCCCCCATGAAGTGCACCAAGGATGAGAGAAGATGGAGCATGGGGCTTCATCCCATTCCTAACTTCCTGCCAGTTACATAGGAGGAGATAAGAGCAGGAGAGGAGACAAGCCTGGTGCAGGGCTGGGGCAGCTGCCCAGTGTGGGAAGTGGGGAAGTGCACCCCAGGTTCTGCAAAGGGTTTGTTTTTGGAGTTTCACAGCTTTTGCCAGAGTGATCCCATTTTACAGATGGGGTAATGGGGTTTTGCGGCAGTCCCAAAGCTCCAGGAAGGCTCCCCTGTGGTGGCTGGATTCCCTCAGTGGGGGAAGGTGAGTTGCCCACTGACTGGAGGCCTTTCCAGAGTGGCGACCAGCTCCAGGAATGACTAGACAGGGTCTTTCCTGTGGTCTGATTTTCTTTTTTAAAAAAGAAGATAAAATTTACATAACGTAAAATGCACCATTTTAATCACTTTAAAGTATAGAATTAAAATCATTTTTGTATATTTACAACATTGATCATCACCTCTATTTAATTACCAAATGTTCGTCACCTCAGAAGAAACCCAGTCCTGCCCTGGCTGGCATGGCTCATTGGTTTGAGTGCAAGCCCGCAAGGTCGCTGGTTTGATTCCCAGTCAGGTCACATGCCTGGGTTTTCAGCCACGTACCCACCCCACACACCCATTGGTCGTGTACGAGAGGCAAGTCAAGTGCTATATCTCTCACACCTCGATGTTTCTCTCCCTCTTTTCCAATCTTTAAAAAATAATAGAAATAAAAGAAACCCAGTCCCGGTTAGCAGTCACTCCCCATCCCCCACAGCCCCGGACAAACATTAACTCACTTCCTAGCTCTGTGGGTTTTCCTATCCTGACATTCTGTGGCCTTTTGTGTCTGGCTTTCCTCTCTAAGTATCATGTGTTCAAGGTCCATCTATGTTGGAGCTTTACTCCTTTTTGTGGCTAAGTGATACTCCAGTGTGTGGATGGGCCACTTTCTGTACCCATTCACCCTCTGTACGTCTGGGTTGTTTTCACCTTTTGGTTTTGTAATCCTGTCCAAGTTGTGGTATGGGCATGTATTTTCATTTCTCCTTATGTACATGGGAGTGGAACTGCTGGGGCACACAGTAACTCTCTGTGACTGTTTGAGGAGCTGCCGGACTGTTTCCCACAGTGGCTGACCCATTTTAGGTGTCTGCCCATCCGTGTGTGGGTAGAGGCCTTATCTCCGGGCCTCAGGCTCTGTCAGGTGACATATCATGGTGCGGGGTGTGAAGGAGCAAGTTGCCATGCTGTGCCCTGGTGCTGAGGCCACATGGTCACTGGCAGGACTCTGAGTTATCCGCACTGTGGTCAGGCCCTGCTGGCCTCTCTGGGGCCCTGAGGCCCACTTGCTCTTGTGAGCCCTTTCTCCTGTCAAAACCTAACCTGGTCCTCTCACTCTTGTCCCCACTGCTCCCCTTTGCATCGAGTCACATCTCCAATTCCTTCCCTCCTGAAAAACTGCCCCACACAGGCATTCACCCCTTTCTTGGATCTGCCCTCCTCACAGTCACAAACAATGTCAACTCGGCTAAACCTCTGCCCAATCCTTAGGCTTGCTCAGACTCACAGCTTGGTGGGTTGTCATTGTTGCTTTTAAGATTTTATTTATTTTTAGAGAGAGAGGAAGGGAGAGAGAAAGAGAGGGAGAGAAATATCAATGTGCAGTTGCCTCTTGCACACCTCCTACTGGGGACCTGGCCCACAACCCAGGCATGTGCCCTAACTGGGAATCAAACCAGTGACCCTTTGGTTCATAGCCCACACTCAATCCACTGAGCTACACCAGCCAGGGCCAGCTTGGTGGTTTTGATGGCTGCTCCCTCCTTCTCCAGACACCTTCTTCACCTGGTTCCAGGACACCTGGCAACCTCCTACACCCTTACTCTATGTAAGAGCACTTATATAACGTCAGTGCCAGGCACTCAGTCCTTAGCCAGGTCACCCTAGGAAGTCAGTACTGTTCTTGGCAGGGGGAGGAAGGCACTAAGGCATAGAAAGGTTAAATATTGTGCCTCAGGCCACATAGCCAAGATTGGTCCAGGGTCAGTGAACACCTGTTTTTTCTACTGCTTGCTCCTTTCCCTTCTCCTGGCCTCTGGGCTGGATCTGCCGGTGACCTCATCCAGGCTCACAGCTCTAATTCCCACCGTGTGCCCATGGTGCCCACACGTCTGTCTCCACTTGGCCCTCGCCCTGAATTCTGCACTCATTTCCTCCCTGCTTCATCAGTGTCTGCCCTTGGGGTCTCACTGGAGCCCTCCAAGCTCTACCTCCTGAGTCTTCCCATCCCAGTCAGGGCAACTCTGTTCCCCCTCATCTCCAAATCCTGCCCTGCAAATCCTGCGGGTGCTTCCTTCACGGCACCTAGACCTGGATCACTGCTCCCCACTCTCAGGGTGGGACATCCTCTGCAGCCCCTCCTTCATCTCTCCGAAAATGGCGGAAAAGAAAACCCAAACTTTTCAACACTATTAACAATGCCTCCTACATCTGCCCCACCCCACCCTCTGACCTTCTCTCCTACCCTCCCCACACAAGTCTCCTGCTGCCAACCAGGCAAGGAACAGCCTCAGGGCCTTGGCACAGACTGTACCTTGGTACACCTACCTCCTGACAGTCCCACCTCCCTCTTCTCCTCCTTTGGGTCTTTGCTGGAACCTCTCCTCACCTTTCCTGGCCTCCCACCTGACACTGAAAACTTCCCATTACCCATAGCTGGCCAAGCTCTTACAAAGTATCGTCACCTTCTCACATTATTGTCTATTATGTTCACTGTGTCTATCCTGTCTCTCCCCAGAATGTCAGGTGTGCTTGTCCTGTATATATCTGTTCAGTACATATCTAATTGAATAAATGTATTACTGAATGAGAAGTTACTGATGGCCTTCACGTGGCGGGGCTGGGTTGGGCTTGGTGAGCCTTCCACAGGAACTCAGGGAGATATCCAGGCGGAGACAGGGCTGGGGTTCAGAGGACATAAGAGGGTTAAGGACAGAAATGGGAGCACGTCATAAACACCAGGAGCTATGCCAACCTCATCCCAAGCGTGGTTGTCCCTTTAGATTCTCGGCTAATCCTGTTAAATGGGGACACTTTCTTATTTCCATTCTACAGATGGGAAAACTGAGGCTGGAGCCATTAGGTTGCATGTGGCCCAGAGCCAATTGAAAGGACTTCCATACAGTTGGCTGCACAAATATGTATGGAACAGCCCTGGCTGATGTAGCTCAGTGGATTGAGCGAGGGCCTGCAAACCAAATGATCCTGGTTTGATTCCCAGTCAGGGCACATGCCTGGGTTGCAGGCCAGTTCCCAGCAGGGGACGCACGAGAGGCAACCATACATTGATACTTCTCTCCCTCTCTCCTTCCCTTCCCCTCTAAAAATAAATAAATACAATTTAAAAAATACATTAAAAAAATATTTATGGAGCAACTACTAGGCAGCCCGACTGTTCCTGGGGGGAGAGCAGATCCTTGGCCCCATTTTCTCCGTTCTCAGTTTTCTCGTTTCAGCCTGTTGGGGTTCTAAACTGCCACGCTGAGGCAGGTGTTTAGAAGAAATTGTAATCCTGGCCATGCCGTGCAATTAAAAACCCGTGGGAGCTCCAGAAGCGAGGGTGGGCAGCGCCGTTTGCACGCCACTGGCCCAGCCAACTGCCGCTCGCGGAAGGCTTGGGCTGCCCTTGGCACTGCCTCCCCGGAAGGTAGGTGCATTCAGGCGTCCGCTGAAGACAGCCTTAAACTGGGAGGCTGGGGGGGCCTGACCGGGGCTCGACGCAGGCGCAGTCGGCGTGGGTCGTGCAGGGCGCAGGCGCTGCGAGCGGGCAGGCATGGACGACGAGGAGGAGACCTACCGGCTGTGGAAGATCCGTAAGACCATTATGCAGGTGAGTCCGCGCGGGGCCCCCTGCTTGGCGCGCGCGGTGAAGGCGGGCCTCAGTTGCCCAGTCGTAAGTCCGAGGGAGTCTAGGGTCTGACTTTCCCGGGATGTTTGCTGTGTTTTCGTGGCAGGGTTTTGTCTACGTAAAGAACGACCAAACCTGTAAAGAACTTTTTTAACTGTTTATTTTAAGCGAAACTGACGACATTCCTGGAAGCAAGATGTCAAATACACTTTCGGAGAATGACCACGTTGCAGTTTCTTTTATGCATTTGGAATGTAAGGAAGATTGCGTGAGGGCGAGAGAAAACCATTCAGTGATTGGATTACAGGGTAGATAACAAAAGTTAGAGCTCTCCTGAGGGCGGTTACGCGTATTTCAAATGTGTGTTAACTTGGATGCAGAAGAACAATGGACAGGGCTTACTTAAGGCAAAGGTAAACCTTTTGCTAAAAAAGCAGTAGGGCTAGGACATGGCTACCCACTATGACCTGATCAATTAGGGATTTATGATCAGATCCCCCTTTGAGGTTACTTTCCATAGAACCCTTTTCTGTTCACAGTGTCTTGTTTACTTCCTGGAAGACCCCAGCACTACCCCAAGTGCATAAGACAGAATTCTAGGATTGTGGGGCTAGAAGGAACCTAGACCTGCCATCATCCACTGCAGACATTTCCCTGATCTCTCTGGTGGCTACTTCCATGCTTCAGCCGCCAACTTTGAGTTACTTGGGATAGAGTGATAGCAAGCTGTCTGAGTAGTCACTATGTGCAGTGTGCTTCAAGCCACCCCATGGGAGGGGGCCATTGCAATCCCCAGAGACTACAGAGATGTGGGGTCTGGACCAAGACCACGGCCTTTGCACTTGCCTCACAGGAATCCTGCTGCAACAAAGGGCGGGCAGCCAAACCCAGTCTCTTCACCGCTTCACAGAGCTATCCCAAAGGCAGGGAGTGAAACAGTTGTGCTGCAGACAGACAATGTTGGGATTCTGAGAGAGAATCAGGCTGTGGGGACTTCTCAGAGGAAAGCGGGTGGAGGGCCAGGCTGAGTAGCAGCCCTGACCTCCCCCTTTTCCATTTGGGTCTTCTAGTCAGCCTATTCAAAGAACCCTGGTGTCTAAGACAAGACCTAGCACTGCTGGCCCTCGAACTGTTGCCTGGTTTCCCAACCAGAGTCTGCCTAGCCAGTCTAGCAACGCCCTTCCCACCCAACTGTCTTCCTCTGCCCCAGGGCCCCAACCCCAAGTCCCAGCCCTGCAGCTGGTTAACTGGAGTAGTGCAGTGGCTGGCTTGGGGTGCGCTCCATCCTTGTCCCCACCATCCGCATTCCTCTTTGTTGGCCTCTTCACACACCTGCCACTCTGAGCCCCAAACTCCCTATGTTGCCCTCATAGTGGCTCAAGCTCTTGCTGCGATCCCTCCTCCATCCTGACATTACCTGGCTCTTTCTGTCCACAGCTGTGCCATGACCGAGGCTACTTGGTGACTCAGGATGAGCTAGACCAGACACTGGAGGAGTTCAAGGCCCAGTTTGGGGACAAGCCCAGTGAAGGGCGGCCACGGCGCACAGACCTCACAGTGCTGGTGGCCCACAATGATGACCCCACCGACCAGATGTTTGTCTTTTTCCCAGGTCAGTGCCTTGCTAGTGCCTGAGGGGTCACGGTTCTGATGGAGCCATCTGAAGGCCTGCTCAGGATCCAGCTTGTAGCAGCCCCCTGCTGTGTGACCCAGAGAAGAGAGCTCCCCCTTTGCCTCATGTGCTGTGGGCGATGCCATTGATCTCTGACCCCTCTGGGTGCCTTTTCAGTGTCCTTCTTGGTCCCCTTTCTCATTCTATTCCTAGGCTGTTTTCTTCAACCAGGATTATCATAGGCCTTCCAGGCAAGCCCTCAGCCTCTCCTGACCTCAGACCCACTGTGTCCTCCCCCCAGCAGCGCAGCTTCCATTCTCAGCACCTGCGTTTCCTGCCGCTCCTTCCTGCACTATTGCGGGGCTCTTGCCTCTTCCCTGCCAATCCCCCTGCCTCACCACACCCTTTCCTCCTCCCTCTGCCTGCCAAGTATCCAGTCATCAGCCCTGGAGACTTTACTCAGGTGCTTCCTCTACTAGGACCCCCGCTGAACCCCAGGTTGAGTAAAGAGCCATTCAGGGGTGTCCTGAGACCCCGGTGTTCCTCTGTCTTAACACCTACCCCACTGCAGCAGCCTGGCTCTGAGGCCTGCGAAAGGTGGGCCAGGCTGTGTCCGGCGCCTGAGGGGGGCCAACTCTGCCCAGAATGCTAGGGGTGGGCAGAAAACATTTGCAGAGCAGAACCTGGTAGCACTTAAAAAAAACAAAAACCCAACTTTATTTATTTATTTATGTTTAGAGACACCAGAAAAGAGGGAGAGAAACAAAGATGTGAGAAACATTGATTGGTTGCCTCTCACATATCTCCAGCTAGGGACCTGGCCTACAGATGAGTCACGTGCCCTGACTAGGAGTTGAATTGGTGACCTTTTGGTTCATAGGCCAGAGCTTAACGCACTGAGCCACATCAGCCACGGTGCTGGTGGCACTGAAAAAAGCTTTCCCATGTGTGAGTCACAATTATTTCAGACCTCGATGCATGTCAGGACGCCCATGGAGCTGTCTCCAGACCTGCCAGGGATCAGCCCCTCCTTGGAGTAGGAGGTCTCGCCACTACCTGGTCATTGGTGCCCCTGGGGGCATCACGGCTCCTCTGGGACCTGCTTCAGGTCAGGGCTGGGCTTTCTGCCTGTATTGGTTTGCTGGGGCTGCATAACAAAACTCTACACACGAGGGCTTAACAACAGACATTTATTGTCCCCAGCTCTGGAGGCTAGAAGTCCAAGATCAAGGTGTTCTCTGGGTTGGTTCCTCCTCAGGCCTCTGTCCTAAATGTGTAAATGGTGACTGTCTCCTCCCTCCTTCCACACAGGGTCCCTAAAGTCTGTGTCTTAATCTCTTAGAAGGACACCAGTCAGATTGGATCAGGGCTCACACATGATCTCATGTTACCTTGGTCATCTCTTTGAAGGCCCCATTACCAAACACAGTCACCTTCTGAGATTCTGGTGGTTAGGATTCGAACATGGGGATTTTAGCGGGGGACCCAACTCAGCCCAAGACACTGCCCGTAGGTGGAGTGATACACATTACATGGAGACAGAGGCCCAGCTGGGAGTCTCGCATGAATCCTGGTGGCTGGAGCCCAGACACTGACCTGCTAGGCTTGTGGGATCCAGCACTTCTCCAGTGACAAAGCCCCATGCTGAATGTTGCTGAGAATGTAAGGACTCTGGGAAGGGTGGTCAAGGGCAGACCAGCCAACCTCATCTCAGCACAGCCGTGCACCTTATGTGCTCCCAGACTAAACAGGCCACTTAACCCAGGGGCTCTGAAACCTCGGAACCAGTGAGGCACCCAACCAAACCCAGACTCCGGAACCCCACTCCTAGACAGGGACCCCTTAAGGTCCAGGGGCACAGACACCTTTCAGATGCTCGGCAACCTGGAGGCAGCCAGCCCCGTGTTCTGCAAACTGGGAAACTGAAGCCCCAGAAAGGGGTGCCACACATGCTGGGAAGGGGCGGGCAGGGGACCTGGCTTTGTGGACCAGCTTGCACTCTGCCTGCAGAGGAGCCCAAGGTGGGGATCAAGACCATCAAGGTGTACTGCCAGCGCATGCAGGAGGAGAACATCACCCGAGCCCTCATCGTGGTGCAGCAGGGCATGACGCCCTCCGCCAAGCAGGCAGGTGCCCCCCAGCCATGAGCCTGACCACTCCTCTTCCCATTCTGTCCCAAGCCCCGTTTTCCCTTCCTGTGAGGCCCCGCTGCTGTTTTCACCCAGGGCATCTGCTGCACCTGGGCAACATTCAACTCTAGCCCCTCAGCACATGGGCCCCACGTCCTGGTGCAGGAGCTCGGGGTCTGAGAATGAGCTACTGCCCTATGTGGGCTGCATGGGGCATCCCCAGAGCAGACCCAGCATCCCCCCCTGGTTGGACAGGCCTGAGCGGGGGCTGGAGGAGCAGCAAGCACCCTCTTCTCTGTGCCTTTGGGAGCTGCAGAGTCCTAGCCATCTTGATCCTCTCCTGGGGAGGGGCCGCCACACCAGCTCAGGGACAACCCCTGGGTTCATTTGATGGAAACTCGTTCCCTGACACCAAGCCGAGGCCTAGAGAAGTACTGAGGGCTGGGGTAGCAGGAAGAAACCCACACAAGGGATGGGAGTTCCCAGTTCTGATGCCTGGCTTTTTGTTGCATACAAGATCGAATCCATTCACCTTCCTGCCTGCCCTGGCCTCTGGGGAAGAAACAAACCAGGTTCAGTTGTCTCCAGCCACGTAAGGCTGTATAGGTAAGGCCCTGGGTGGGAGCTGTGGCTGAGCCTGAGGATCTGTCTCTTTTAGTCCCTCGTTGACATGGCCCCCAAGTACATACTGGAGCAGTTTCTGCAACAGGAGTTACTGATCAACATCACGGAGCATGAGGTGGGGCCTGGGGATGGTGGGAGGCGTGGGGTGGTGGAAGGGGTGAGGCAGCGAAGGAAGCAGAGAAGAGCTCTCAAAGTGGGTGGTCTCCTGGGCCCTAGAGCAGCAGCATCACCTGGGGCCTTGCTAGTAGTGCAGGTTCCCAGGACCACCCCACTGACCTGGAGGGAGACCCATTCTACTGGGAGCTGCAGGGGACCCCAGGTTGTGACCCAAGGCCTCTGTATGACAGTCACAGGGTGGGGTGCAGACTCCCTGAGGGGGCACACTGTACCCATCTCCCATGTAGGGGTGTGGGACACAGTGGGGTCTGTCACAACCCCCTGGAACCTCGGGTTCTCTTGGCAGCTGGTCCCAGAGCACGTTGTCATGACCAAGGAGGAGGTGACGGAGCTACTGGCCCGATAGTATCCTTTCTGGCCTCCCCAATCCTCTTCTCCGGGATTCCCCATCCCTCCTAGTCAGCCCTGCGTGGATTTTTTCCTGACTGAGCTTCCCAGTAAACTCCGAGAGAACCAGCTGCCCAGAATCCAGGCTGGAGACCCTGTGGCTCGCTACTTTGGGATAAAGCGAGGGCAGGTGAGAGTCCTGGAAGGAGACTGCTGCCCTCAGCACCTTTCCTCCTGGGCGGGACCCTCAGGATCCACCCCTTCCAGCTCCAGCTCTTTTTAGAGCCAGGGCAGCCCCAGGTCTCCTGGGACCACCCACCCTGCTGCACCCCCCCATCCCCTCCACATACACACATACCTGGGTCTGTAAGGCTGGGCTCCTCCCAGCCCTGCTCTCACCCTGACGCAGGTGGTGAAGATTATCCGGCCCAGTGAAACCGCAGGCAGGTACATCACCTACCGGCTGGTGCAGTAGCTACCCCACTGCCCAACAGGTGAGATACATGCCACCCCAGCTGGGGGGCCTGGGCAAGGGTGGGAGTGTGTCTGCATGCGGTGCGCGGGTATAGGAAGCACCCAACTCTTTGCCTAAGTTAGCTGCATCTGTTACCCGCCCTGCTGGTGGTCTGACCTGGAGCATAAAGCTCAGCCCCTCCTTCCTTGACCTGCTTTCCTCTGCGCTGCCCCAGACCTCCCAGGTCCTGCGACAGCCAGTCACTGTTCACCTGTAGGGCCAAGAGGCAGTGGCACCTGCAGCCTGGGTATGCCCAGAAATGTGACAGGCATATCACATGATGGGCCTTTCCTCTCTTCCCCAGCCCCTGGGAGTCGGACTAGTGGACTGTGACCACTCCACCCTGGACAGTTGGTGGCTTGCCCTGCGGGAATCTGCTCCACCCCAGAAACTTACTCTCTGCTCTGCTCTCTGGACCCCAAGGCAGGCTGCTTGTTTTCCTTTCCTGGGCTGAGGGCCCTCGTGGCCTCACCTGGACACTGAGCCCAACCTGGGGTCCTGTGTAATGGTGCCTCAGGAGGGGCAAGGATCCTGAGGGGAGGCCAGGGGGCCCACCAGCACCTAGACAGTCCTGGGTTCTTGCCTGCCCCCTGGGCACCCTGAGCTGGCTCCCCACAAATAGAGCCTGGGTCCGAGTCTCTCGTCAGCCCTCGCTCCCTTCCACTTCCCAGTTCTGTGCCACCCTCTCGGTGGCCCTGTCCCTAACCAACTGTGAGCGCCCTGAGGGCAGCAGGCCGGGAGATTAACAGGAATCTGGATTTTGAGTTGGCATTGAATGCCGGTGTTGTTTTAAAATTAAAGATAATTTTGAATAAACAGTTTCACTTGTCTGAAAAACCAAGGTGGGAGAACACGTTTTCTGTGGCTTCAAAGTGAGTCTCCATGGCCGCCCTCTGCCCCCCTTTTGAACTGCCAGTTGTGCCTGGTTGGCTGTCTGTGCACCTGCCCTTCCAGAGGGCAGGGTTAATGATTAGTGTTCACTTCCAGCTATGCTCCCCTGAGCTTTTCTCAGGTAAGTTTGGGGTCCTTGCCCTGGCTGGTGTGGCTCAGTGGATTGAGCACTGACCTGCACACCAAAAGGACACTTCACAGCCCAGGGCATATGCCTGGGTTGTGAGCCAGGTCCCCAGTAGGGGGCGCACAAGAGGTAACCACACATTGATATTTCCCTCTTTTTCCCTCCCTTCTCTTTAAAAGTAAATAAATAAAATATATATATTTTAAAGATTTTATTTATCTTTAGAGGGGAAGGGAAGGAGAGAGGGAGAGAAGTATCAATGCATGGTTGCCTCTTATGCATCCCCTGCTGGGAACTGGCTTGCAACCCAGGCGTGTGCCCCGACTGGGAATCCATCCGAGATCCTTTGGTTTGCAGGCCTGCGCTCAGTCCACTGAGCCACACTAGCCAGGGCAATAAAATATTTCTAAAAAAAGTTTGGGGGCCAATGAGCCCATTTACCCCTTTAGTGTCTGGTTCCAGAAGGCCTTCCTCCCCGTTGAAAGCACTCATGTATACATTTTTAATACCTTTTTTGAGACGTAATCACATACCATACAATTCACGCATTCACAGTTCACAGTTTGGTGGCTTTTGGTATGTTCCCCGCTGTGCGTGCACCACCATCACTTCTGGAATATTTTGTCATCCCCCAAAGCAACCCCAGCACCCAACCACCACCCCCTTCTTCCCCACTTCACCTCTGTTACCACTTTGGGCAGCATGTAGGTTGCCTTTTTTTTGTTTTTTAATTGAATTCATTGGGGCAACATTGGTTAATACAGGTTTCAGGTGTACAATCCTATAGTACATCTTCCGTGTATTCTGTTGTGTGTGCTCACTACCGCAAGTCGAGTCCCCTTGCATCATTCAGGTTACCTTTTACTGTCCTGCAGCACAGGCAGGCCACTCTCCCATCTCTGTCTTCCCAGTGGGTGGATGTGTCCACCCTTTGGGGAGACCAGACATTCTACCCTGCTCCGCATCGATCACAAACGTGTCCCTTGGAGGCAGAGAAGACTCACGGCTGCACCGAATCGGAACAGCCTGTGCTGCGTTTATTTCTGGGAATATGTGGTCTTTCGATCTTGCTTGCTTTTGGCAGTGGTTTAGGTTCTTCCCTGGCTGTGTACAAAGGCCTGGGCGATGGTGGCCTGGGCCAGCTGATTTCAAGCAGGATTTTCCTCCTGCTGTTTGGAACAGAGGTTTTGCAGCTCAGCTGAAGTGCAGATATGCTGAGGGGCAGAGTGCTGTTCTCTCCGTGACACGGGAAGTGACTCCTTCCGTGGTTCTGTCACGTCTACATGTGCGAATGGAGAGGGAGCTCATCTGCAGGTGACAGGCACGTGGGCCGGCATAACCGTATGGATGTGAAGGCTGCGTGCAGTGGACTGGGGCACTGCCCGGCACCCCTGCGGGCCGGACTTCTGTCCCTGCTGTGCTTCTGCCAGTCCCCAAGCATCCACATGGCCCGTTCCTCACCCTCAGGACTGACTGCTCAGATGTCACCTGGGGCTTCTGGGGCTACTCTCTGAACTTGAAGTTCCCTGCTCCTCTTTCTCAGTTTATCCTCCAGGCATGCTGTATGTGTATCTTACGTGCTTATTTCTAGCCCCTCTTCCCCAGCAGAGCATAAGCTTCTGGGGGGCAAGAGGTCTTTTTCTCCACTGGTGTTTTGTGTAGAAATAATGCCTGATACATAGTAGATGCCTAGTGTTTGGTTAATGAATGTTGGTGATAAGGGCTGTGACCCCCACACTCCGATTTCTGAATTCTGTCCCTTAATCCTTACATGCTACAGAGACTTTATGAAAGATACAAAAAAAGACTCTATGAAAGATACCAGGAAAAGCCTAAAGATGAAAAACAAGTTAGCGACAGTTCTAGAAAAACACTACCTGTCGTCATGTAAAGCCCTCCACATACTGGATACCCACACACTAGGCGTAATTATTTGGGAGTTTCTGTAAATGGGCTTCTAGATGACAGTCGCTTGGTAGGTGCCATGGTCATAGTGATACTGGGCCATTTAGCTCCGCTCTTCCTGAGTCAGTTGCCTGGTTCGCCCTGCCATGTGTTCCTGATGCTGTGTGAGGACCGAGTGTGGCTGCTTTGGTGACCGCTCACTATGCTTCAGGCAACACAAAGGCCCTGAGATTGATTTGTGCACTTTCTTCGGAAGAAAAAGGTCATTGAAGCTGAGGTCAGGCTTAATAGACACACTTCAATTCACCTTCTAGTTAGCTGTTCATTTATACTTAATAATAGTGCTAAGTGCACCGATAAATTGATGTTCGAGAGCAAATTGAGAATTTTTACTTTCTGGTGGCTGGAAAACTAGGACTTTACAATAAGAATAACAGTAAAGCAGAAACTACATTCTAAGGTTTGGACTATAATATGACAAATCATTTGTTTGGAATCTGTGAACAAGAAAAGATAGTGTTAATGGTGATTTTATTGTCATTAGTACAATCGATTAGCCATTGTTTTGTAAATCCAACACTTAATTATAAATTTACCTTTCAATCTTGAAAACACTTTTAAGTCATACAGAATACTGGGAATGTGGTTTTTATTCAGTTTCAAAATATTAATATTTCCATTTGCTTAAGGAAGCACAGCTATCTTCCTATATACTTTTTTTTAAAGGTTTTATTTATTTATCTTTAGAGGAGAAGGGAAGGAGAGAGGAGAGAAATATCAATGTATAGTTGCCTCTCGTGCATACACTGCTGGGAACTGGCCTGCAACCCAGGCATGTGCCCTGCCTGGGAATCGAACCGCGATCATATGGCTCGCAGGCACGTGCTCAATCCACTGAGCTACACCAGCCAGGGCTCCTACATACTTTCTTAAATGTTACTGCTAAACTAATAATTTTGTATGTCCCAGTGATGAAAGTCTTGGCATTATTGTAGCATTTCATTTAAAATTTCAGATGTGTTTTTGCTATTTCTATAGTTCTCAAGCCCGATGACTAGGCGTCCCTGCCCTTCTGTGAACTGTGCCTCCCTCAAACCTCGTTACGACATTGGCACATCACCCGTCCGGCATGAAACAGGTTTTGTGGGTGTTCTAGTGTCTATTCTCTTCCCTCGTTCACTTACCGAGGACTCACCTCTGCTCATTAGGGTTCGGGTAGGCACCCCCTACACAATAGTGCCTGAAAGTAGAAATGGCTTTAACTCATACATGGCCCATGCCAATCTTTTCTCCAGATTGTAGAATTAAAGAAATGGTTTCTTTTTTAAAACAACTTCAAATTATAAGAGAAAGCTTATCTAGAAAGTCACGGAGGTGGTAGAAGTGAGCCAGCTGCGCTGCGGAGGCTCGGGAAACAAGTCACAGAAGCAGAAGACGGGCCCTTGCAGCTCACGAGAGGGAAAGGCGAAGGGAACGGGCCTGCGGGCAGAGAGGGGGAAGGCAGAGGGGTCGTTTCCCTGCCTCCCGGGAGTCATTCAGTTAGAGTTCTGCCCGCCTAAATAGGGATCAGAGTCGAGATCTCGTGCAGAATCTATTAACCTGACGTTAGTGCTCCTTTTTAAAAACATTTAGGATCTTTACTATTATTTTTCCCGTCACCAGTTATTCCTTTTGCACCCGCTCTCCCCCAGCCGTCACCACACTGTTGTCTGTGTCCACGACTCATTTTTCCTTTTTGTTCAGTCCCTCCGCCCCCTCATCCCGACCGCTAGCTGCCATCCTGCTCTCCATCCAGGAGTCTGTCCCCATTCTCCTTGTTAGTGCAGTTTGTTCATAGATTCCACACGTATGAGTGAAATCATACGGTATTTGTCTTTCTCTGACTGACTTATTATTTCACTTAGCATAATGTTCTCCAGGTCCACCCATACTGTCACAAAGAGTAAAACTTTCTTTTTTTTTTTTACAGCCAAGTAGTAGTCCATTGTGTAAATGTCCCATAGTTGTTTTATCCACTCATCTGATGGACACCCGGGCTGCTTCCATATCTTGGCAATGGTAGGTAATGCTGCAGTGAACATAGGGGTGCTCATGTTCTTTCACATTAGTGTTTTGGGTTCCTTTGGATGTGTTGCCAAAAGTGGGGTCGCTGGGTCAAAAGGCAGATCCATTTTTAATTTTTTGAAGTATCTCGATACTGCTTTCCACAGTGGCTGCACCAGTCTGTGTTCCCAACAATGCACAAGGGTTCCTCTCCACACCCTCGCCAGCACTTGTTTGTGGATATGTTGATGGTGGCCATTCTGACAGGTGTGCGATGATGTCTCATTGTGGTTTTAATTTGCATCTCTCTGATGATTAGTGACATGGAGCATCTTTTCATATTATGTCTATTGGCATAATCTATTCAGGTCCTTTGCCCATTTTTTAATTGGGTTGGGTTTTTTTGTTTTGTTCTTGGTGTTGAGTTTTGTAAGTTCTTTATGAATTTTGGATATTAACCCCTTATCAGATATATCAGCGAATATGTTCTCCCGTTTTGTGGGTTGTCTTTTTATTTTGATGATTTCCTTTGCTGTTCAAAAACGTTTTAGTTTGATGTCCATTTGTTTATTTTTTCTTTCGTTTCCCTTCCCTGGGGAGATATATACAATAAAATACTGCTACGAGCAATGTCCGAGATATCGCTGCTTATGTTTTCTTCTAAGATTTTTTTAAAAATATATTTTATTGATTATGCCATTACAGTTGTCCCATTTCCCCCCTTCATTCCCCTCCACCCTGAACATCCCCTCCCACCCACACTCCCCACCTTTAGTTCATGTCCATGTGTCATAAGTTCTTTAGCTTCTACATTGCCCACACTACTCTTGCCCTCTCCCTGTCTATTTTCTCCCCACTGTCTATGCTACTTATTCTCTGTACCTTCTTCTCCCCACCCTCTCCTCCCACTCCCCTGTTGCTAACCTTCCACGTGACCTCCATTTCTGTGGCTCTGCTCCTGTTTTAGGTGACCACTTAGTCTGCTTTTGTTTTAGGTGTGGATGTTAATAACTGTTAGTTTGCTGTCCTTTTACTGTTCATATTTTTTATCTTCTTTTTCTTAGATAAGTCCCTCTAACATTTCATATAATAAGAGCTTGGTGATGATGAACTCCTTGAACTTGATCTTATCTGAGAAGCACTTCATCTGCCCTTCCATTCTAAATGAAAGCTTTGCTGGATAGAGTAATCTTGAATGTAGGTCCTTGCCTTTCATGATTTGGAATACTTCTTTCCAGCCCCTTCTTGCCTGTAAGGTCTCTTGAGAAATCAGCTGACAGTCTGATGGGAACTCCTTTGTAGGTAACTGTCCCCTTATCTCTTGCTGCTTCTAGAATTCTCTCCTTCATTTTAATCTTGGCTAATGTAATTATGATGTGCCTTGGTGTGTTCCTCCTTGGAT
>PVKM010032806.1:0-16239 GCA_004027735.1 Carollia perspicillata
GGGGGGGGAGCGGAGGGCGAGGATGTGGGCTGCGGCTGCGCTGCCTGCGGTCCTGGGGGCGCCTGCCTGCACCCCCTCGCGGGCCGCGGGATCTCGTTCCGGAGGCGAGAGGGGCCGGGTCTACACCCGGCTGCGCGCTGCGCTCGTTCATGGCGGATCTGCAAACTGCGCGGTGCAGACCAATGCAGAGAAACACTGGAATGCAGTAGCCGCGCGCGAAAGCCGCGTGCGTTTCAGGGTCATTTAAAATTGCCTTAAGTTGTTTATTAAAGAAGCTAAGACTGAAGTGGACCTTTCGTTATTTTAACGTTACGTTTAACTGTGCTCTAAACTTCCACTGCTAGAGTTGAAGTAAACAGAAAAAAAGTTGGAAAAAAGTCATTCAAAACCAATTTCTTTTTTTAGAGTCAACCCTTTTCAAATTTAAATACACGGAATTTTTATGAAGCTTCTTCCAAGAAACAATATACAATGATTATCCACCACACGGCTTTTCTTTAGTTCTAGAGGCCATTGAACTCCCAAGGAAAATATTCATTTTAACTCCAAATTAAGGATTTAAGTAGATCTTCTAAATATGTCTTTAACTACTTTTACAAAAACCCCAATATTTTAAACATTTTAAAAATCTGTCAACCCAAGAGGCAAATCTGTGATAGGTGGATAGTGTGATTAATATCATTTGGATTTCTACAAATTGCAAAGGGGACATGTTTCTTTGATGTATTTTCAAACCTTTATGTAAGTGACAAATCCCTACTGATATTTTCAAGACTTATTATAAGGAGAAGTAATCTATGACAATATAATTTTCCAGTTGCTGAAAATTACTTTCTATTGGTCATAATGAAAGCACAGGCCAGCCCTCGCCTTGGGTTTGGCTCGAACTCTAGGTAACTGGTATCCGATGGTACAAACTTGGACTTCAGCCATTGGTGGGACAAAGAGAAGAAACTTCTGACCCCAGTTTTACCATGGGTGCAAAACCCACCATTTGCATGCTTCGCCGGCATCTCCTGTGAAACAATTCTAACCCCACCCCCACTTCACAGAATAGGCTGGTGTTCCCTCTCCAGAGGACAGAGCGGTCTCCCACTTTCTAAGAAAGAAACTGAAGGTGTTATGAAGGAAGACATACTGGTAATTTAATAAAAATGGGGTGAGTTATGAAATCCCTGTCATCTGTTCCTTTCAATCCAGGTACAAGGAAAGAGGAAGAATGTTTTTGTTTGTGTAAGTCTGGCCCCAAGAGATTAAGGATAAGTTCTTTTTAAGGTGTCCTAAAGCACTTTGTTCTATGTCGAACTGAAGGCAAATTAAACCTAATGCTCTAAAAAAAGTGACCGAGGTTTGGGGCCTCCACCCAATGGGAACGGAGTCCATCTCCATGGGAAATGTCCACAGGGAAGGCACAAAACAAGCGACACCAGCCCGTGCATCTTTGTGGGGAGATAAATTGTCAATTTATCGCGGGTAAGTCCTGATCAATTATTAATCCTTAGTGTCAACAACAGGGTTATAATTACCTTTGGTTATTTTAATATTTATTTTTCATTTCTCTGATCCGGTAATTAGTTAATGCTCTTGAGTAATGAACTCAGAGACCGAGCCCTCTAGGCCCCTCCTTTTCTGTGACCTTTAGGGAAAAACACTTACATTCGCCCTCCTGTGCTCAGACATCCTCGGCCGGCCTGCGTCCATTCTACCACCTCTGCCGGCCCTGCCCCCCCCTTCCCCGCCAGAAATAATGATTCCAGAGGAAAAGGAGAAAATGACAAACAAATAGGGCGCAGCTGGAATTCATAAGGCTGATCAAAGTTGGAGGGACTGGGACTGCTTGCAACAGCTCGGGTCCGAGGTCCAGAAAGCTGCCGGCAGTTCTTGCCTTCCCCTCCAAGATCAAGAGAAAGGGCAAAGCGGACATTTAACCCCTGACTTGTTCTAACGCGGGAGAGGTGGACCGGGGAGAACTCCGTTTTCAGGCGGTGCTAGCACCCGCGGGACGGCCCATCTGGCCTGGGGATGGGAAGGGCGCTACACCTTCGCCTAGCGCGGGTGTGGATCTGGAGTGCGCTCCTCTCCCAAACCCCACCAGTCGCTCTGGGCGACAGGCAGGGATTCGTTGGCCCTGAAAGGTTGCGGGGTGAGTTAGGAGGTTAAGTGGGAACGAGTAGGTGGCCCTGGAAGCGGGGCAGCTGCTCAGTGCCCGAGAGGTGTGGAGTGGAGAGGCAGTATCAGCTGGGGAAGCCGCTCCGCAGCGCGGAAGGAGGGCGGGGGTTGTCGCTGCTATCGCCCTGTGCCTTTGGGACGCCAGTGGCCCTGGGCAAAGGTGTGCGAGCCAGAGGAGCCCGTCGACCGCAGTGGGTCTGCTCCCCGCCCGCCTTCTCCCGGGGAACCCTAGGTCCCGAAGCTCCTAATGCACTTAAAGGCCCCGCCAGTCTCGGGTCTGAGCACACGTATTTTGCTCCGGCACAACTGTAATCATTTCTACAGGAAACTTTCCCCCCACTCTCTCCAGTTCCCTGGGCCAGCCGAGATGGGGCGTCCTTCAGCGGACACCCCCAGACTCATTTCTTTCCTGCGTTCCTCCAGCGCAGCGCCGCTCCGCTACTTGCATGCTTCATTGGTTATACCGAGGCCCTAAGAGGCAGCAACCTGGACTTAGGCGGGTGACCAGAGCTGCAGCAGGTCAAGGGAGAGTGGACCACCTGACTCGCATCGGCCCAAGGTCAGAGCTAGGAGCGCTTGGCCGCGGGAGGTGGGGCGCGGAGGAGAGCGAAGAGCCTGAGCTTGGGAATCTCCTGACGTGGCTGCGCCTCCATACCCCCACGGGCAAGGAGGCCTAGGTCCAGCCTCCTGCTGACGTTCTCCCACCACTATCGGACCTCCTTCCCTTCGAGGGGGAAGAGCATCTCAGGTGCCCAGGCTCCCTCCGCTGACCAGCCTTCAGGATCGAGAGACAACCCAGCAGCTCCTGGATGAGGTCCCATCCCCCCCACTCAGGCTGCACTCAGGTGGCCCCATCCTGGCCCTATTCAGGTTTCCTCACCCCAGCTCCTGGTCCCAGGCAGGCTCCTTTCCATGTTCCCCTTTCCCAGGCCCCAGTTGTGCCCTCCCCTCAGCAAGCCTCCCCTGCTCCCCGGTCTCGGCCGGCTCCCAGGCCTCCAGGCTCCGGGAGCAGGCTCGGGTTGTCTGCACCCCCTCTCCCGAGTGCTGGTGGGGTAAGCCTGCCCTGCTCTGCGAAGGGTGGGGTGCGCGGCATGGGGACCCCGCGAGGCTGCATCTGCAAACCGAAAGTGTAGCCTCTCAGTTTGGGACATGGAGGGTCACGCAGGTCGGAGGGGCAGCTGTCCTCCGCAGCCTTGAAAGTGTCCAGGAACCGGATGCTTGGCCTCCCACCTTCCCCTCTGCATCCCTCCTTTCCGGATCCCCTTCTGCACGCGCCCCATTTCGTGGAATTGGTGGCACAACACATTCGCGCGGCCGAGGGTTGCACTTGCCCTTGCTGAACGCGCCCTGATGGTCCCGCGAGCACGCGGTGACCACGGGGACCCCGCGCTCTGGCCGCCGCCCCCGGAACCCCAGAGGACCCCGGCGTTCGGGGCTGGCCTAGCGAACTGCACCTGTCGGGACTCCATTGGACAAACGGAGCGATAGTCTCCGGGACACACAGGGAAGCCAGTGGTGTCTCCACACGACTTCCCGCAGGCAAGTGACCTGCGAAATTTCTCTTTAAGGAAATTTTGCAGACAAGTCAGGGCTCGACAACGCAAAGTTAGTCACCTCGACACTCCACCTCTCCTCCCCCGCGCTCCTCCTGAAAAACTGGCAGGAAGGCTGCCTGGAGGCGGTGACTGAGCCAACCTGGACGCAGTGTAGTCCGCGGCCCGCATGGGGGCGCCCGTGAGCACTCTAAGTCGCCAGGGTTTTGTCCTACTACAGCCCTGCTGGGCAGGTTACAGAATCAGGGGGGATTCTCCATCCCAGCCTCACCCAGACCCCTTATTTTCTGGTGCCCGTGTTGGCAGACCCAGTTGTGGCCCTTGTCTTCATCTAGCCACTGGTGGTTTTGACCTGGGGGGTCAGGTCTTGGCATCTCATGTGCAGAACCCGAGGAGCCTCTGCCTCCCACAGGCCAAAGAGAGTCTTTGATCGAAGGACCTGTAAGAGGCCACAGGGGAGGCCTGGGGTAGGACTGGGGCGAGTGAGGACTGATGGTGTGCTTTGTAACCTTTGGGGGATGGAGCTCTGTTATTGATCTGTGGAAAATTGTGGCCCTGAGGCAACTCAGCTTTATCCTCCCTCCCAACAGTACCTGGGGGCGACAGATCCCTGGGAGTCCAGACAGCCAAGATGGAAGAATGAGGGGCAGATGGGTGCTCTGGGACCAACTCCCCAAGGCCTGCTGGCCTGGCTGCTCAGCCCAAATGCAGAGGCAGATCGGTTTCCTGGCCTACCAAGTGATGACGTTAGTTTATTTAAACAGGAGGCCAGGCCAGTTCCAGGTTTATTCTTCCTGGCTTTCAAGCAGTGGAAAAACTATTTGTTTCATAATGATTATGTGATACTCAGCCCCTCAAATAAAAGTGTCCTTGGTGGTAATGGGCCAAGATATAAACAGGGGTTACTGAAGGGCCCAACCATGTGTATTTACCTCCTCCAGAAGGACTCATCTGGCTGGAGGGAGGGTACTGATGGTTGAGCCCAAGCCCTGATGAGAGATTCAGTTTACTGTTTCAGTGGGACTGGACGTTTTATAACGGAAGGGGCTGGGTTAAAGACAAATCCACACAGAGTCAACTTTCTACTGCTTTTATAATCTTCAAATGTTCAGGTGCATGGTGCAAACCAGGCACAGTGAGCAAGGGTAGATACTGGGGCTGGGGCTGCAGGGCTGCTGTCCTCAGGACAGCAGCATTCAGTCTGTTACTCTGAGGTTGAAAATGCCACTGGTAGAAACCCAGCAATGGTCCTAACTCATCTGGGTTTAGGAAGCTCCGAGAAGCAGGTCCCTCTGGCACCGGCAGCCTGGGTCAGGATGCTTGGGGGCAGACGCTGGCTGCTATGGTGAGGTCATCACCTGGAGTATGTCCCAGTGAGATGGAGTATACAGGCCGGGTGGCTTCCTTGGCCAGGCCCTACCCCTGTCCCTGGGCAGTGGTCCTGCAGAAGGGGCATTCTGAAGGTGGGGACTGCTGGGCAAAGGAGCACAAGACAGTGGGATGCACAATAGTGACCTCCATGACCTTGGAAGGAGAGGTAGCAGCACTGAAGACTGTCCTTGTGTTGTTCTCTGAGTGGCCCAAGTGGCCCTTCTCCCAAAGCCTACCTCCTCTCACACATCCCAGTGGGATCTGCAGGAAGGCTCCTTCGTGGGTTAGGTGGCCTGGAAATCATCATCCACTGCCCTGGTAGTTCCACTCACAGGCCTCACTCTGCCCGAGGCCCAGAGATACTCAGTTAGGGCCAGGCCAAGAGGATAAGTGAGTCCCACACTATGTGTCTGAACAGTGAACATTGGTAAATCAGGCTTATAAACTGCCCAGCACTATTTGCTTTATCCTCTTGCCTTGGAAAATACACCTTCTAATGACAAGATTACAAAATATGTGCAAAGCATGGTTTCCATGGAAGCCATCGACACATAGAAGAGGACAGAATGTAGTCATCACTGCACATGTCTGAGTGTCTTGTTCTGGGGAGGCAATATCTGAATTTGTAATAAGACAAAGACAGCATCATTCAGAAATTATATATTTATTTCATTTTTTCTTGACGTCAGCAGAATCATTCCTTATTTTGTAGTAATCCAGATTTTCATATAATTTCTGTTCCACTGAAATAATGAATCAAAAATTCAAAAGCAATTTTATCGAATGTGTACATTAAATATAATCTTCAAAAGAAACTGTATGGGTTACCAGATGTGTCAATAAGAAACAAAAATAACGAACTTGCTTGTTTTCCAAAATATATAATTTCTTTTAAAATAGTCTAAGCTATCTATTAAAGTTGAAAGGCAAAGTACACATTATAATTTATAAATATCAAACTTTTACATAAAAACATTAAAAATAAAACTGCAAGGTTGTAACATGTGCACTTTGATCCCCAACAGGGAACGGTTTGAGGAGCCCACAGTGGGAGAGGAGGTAGTGGAGGAGGCAGGGTGGAAGGTCCCAGATCTGGCCCTCAGCCCTACAGAGAAATTCCATGAGGGCACAGCAGAGAGCAAGTTTATGGTTATCCTCACTGAGCCTCCTCGTGCCCTTCTGCACACGGGAAGCCAGTTCACTGGGGTATGGGGAAGATTGAATGCCCAGGTGTAGCAGGAATATTGGGAGCAAGTCCCAGAGAGTGGCTTCCAGGATACCTGGTGTTGGACATCAATGTGTTGTAGGCTAGGTGGACCACAGGTAATTTCAGGTAATCTGAGGCCAAGGAGCAGAGAAATACCCCAGTAATGATCTAAAAGGGGGAAGGGTCATGTGGAGAGGGCCTAGAGTTCACTTTTTTCCTTGGAGGTCAACAGCTGTTGGCCCAGCTGCAGTACAGTCACACTCAGAAGCACCTTTGGAGACCCTCAAGGTTTCTGAGTTTTGAGCCCGCCTCACCCATGCTGACCAAGTACCACTGACTTTGCAGGAGCACCTATCACCAGCTGACCAGGGGTGTGATTTGAAAGGTAACCTCTGATAGCCAAACTCTCAGCTTCCTGCTAATTTCACACACAGGAAGGTGGGCCTGTTCACACATTGTGCTGTTCACACCATGTAGATAAGTCAATGTAGCATCTGTACAACTTGCATGTTTGATTTCTAAAATATATTCTATATTGTGGAGTAGTTTCTGGCTTACAAAAATCTGCACAGCAAATGCAGAAAGTTTCCACGCCCCCAACCCCCAGTTTCCCCTCTTATTTGCATCTTACATTAATGTGGTGCGTTTGTCACAACTGATGATCCACTCATTACTAGGGGTGGATTGACCCATTACTGTTAACTCAAGTTCCTAGTTTACATTAGGGTTCACTCTTTCATTGCACGTTCTATGGGTTTTGACAAATGCACAATGTCATGATGTTTGATTTTATATTGTATGAAAATAGACCTCTTCCTGACCTCAGAGGTGTCTCTTAGACCTCTGAGAGAAATAATTGATCCAACCAGTCAATAAGTACAATGAAATATAATAGAGTGAGCACATGAATATATAAATAGGTCAAATAACATAAATGCCAAATAAAAAACAAGACATCTAGTTATCTTTGGATTTTTAGGTAACCAGTTTGGTTTTTACAGAATAAGTATGTCCTCTGCAGTCTTTAGGATATAGTTACTTTAGAACATGTGGTCAGTTATCTGAAATTTAAATGTAACTAGGCTTTCCTTATTTATACTTGCTAAATCTGACAACCCTAATATTGATAAGACACATTACAGAAACATTTGTCAAATGAAGCCATTTTTTCATCTATGGCTCAGAACAGAGAAGTGTGGGAGGGAGGCATTGAGGCTGAATTCACACAACTCAGTTTAGTGACGGTTTGTGGAAGGAGTCATGGGTGTAAGATGGCTTTTGTTCAAGCCACCATCACCCCATGAGAAGATGGGGAGTAGGTGAAACTTGCCTTTGCACAGAAACCCCAACAATCATTTCAAGATTTCTCTTCTGCTTTGACCACTCTCTAAAACTTCCCATCTCTCCTTTCTCCATGAAAACTTGTTCTCAAACCATATACTTGTCTCATAAGTAAATGCTCATTTCACCACCAGGCAGATGGTTCAGCAAGAGAAATGATGTAGTCTGAGACGTGGGGACAGAGGAGGCAGTAAGCCACAGAGGGACAGATGCAGAGTGGGGACAATGATATGGGGAACATTCACATGGAGTCTGTCACCGAACTGACTGATTTTATGTCCACATCAATGTTAAAGTCATATATATATTTATATATATTCATATATATATTCATATATATATACACACACACATATATATACACATGTATACATATATATTCTTTAAGTAACTATTATAGGGATTCATCTGGGGAAGTTTCACAATTCTATTTTCAAATCAATTTTACCATAAACACAAATTTATTTTGTATTTATTGTAAATACAAAATATTCGAAGTGTTTTAAAGAGGAAACTCTTTGTTTTAAATAAGTGATCTGCATGTTGATTATTTTGAGGTACGTGGTTTGGGGTTTTGGCACCAACAGATGATAAGAGCAAAGGAAAATTAAATTAGTAACTGAGCCACATTGAAATTAGTGGCACTTTAAGAAGGCTTAATAAAGTCACATTGGTTAGACTACAAAATATGATCATATAATAATTTGAACAGAAGTTACAACTGCAAAATTTATTTTATTGGGAAGAAAGAAAAACAAAATAGCCACTTTAATTCAGCATGGACTTATTGACAGTCACCCATGTTCACGACATTTATATTCTACATTGTGACTTTATGAAATTTAATCCAATGGTCCTTAAGTCAGGATGGCATTGCAGTCACCTGAAGAGAGGTTTGGGGTCAGTTGGTCTGGCACTGGCTCAGGCAATGGTATTTTCTAAAAAGGCGATGGACCAAGGATGAGAAAATAACTGAAATGCCTGCAGTGGAAATTTAGTCAGCATTCAAGTGGTGGAATCAAATGGATTAGAGATGGGACCTTCCCAGCAGTGGTAATACTAGGGTGGGTCTGGAATATGATGACCCGAACCCTCTAGAAAGAGCCAGAAATCCCCAGACAGCCCTAAAGTCCTGCCAATGGAGGTGTCCAGTGACAGTCAGGGCTGAGGTGGTTTAGCTTGGCCATCACTGGTTGTCAGAAAGCCCTTTGGTTTCCACCAGAAGCAGGAGAAATGTCTACCTCTTACAGGCTATGATTCCTGGTACTGAAATCCTCCTTACCCCTGACTCAGTGCTGGGCCCATAGCTACCCTTCCTCACACTCAGCAGGAAGAAAGGATGACAACATCCAAATCTGGGCCCTGGCCTCTTCTCAGGAGCTGGATTGATTCACCAGACTGTGTGTCCTAGTGGCAGCAACACTGCTGGGTTTGCAGTGACTTGAAATCAGCACAGTAAATATGCGTGAACTCAAGTGCTTGCAGATGAAGATGTCGAGAAACAATACGATGCAATCAATGCCATAGCTTTGGTTATGAGATTTTCCTCAAGATGTATAGTCTTGAAGTGTAGTCACCTGCATGAGCTATGTTCAAATCCATTTGTGTGAAATTGCCAGGTGTTGGTAATGGGTTAGGGTTCCTTTTAGGTGCCTACTTTTCAGTTCAACAGTAACCGAAAGCCAGTGATGCTGAGGTTTTCATTTTTTTCTTATATTCCATTATGATGCTGTGCAACCCCATTCATGAATCCAG
Source organism: Carollia perspicillata (assembly GCA_004027735.1). NCBI lineage: Eukaryota > Metazoa > Chordata > Mammalia > Chiroptera > Phyllostomidae > Carollia > Carollia perspicillata. The sequence goes on from PVKM010032806.1 coordinate 9,397, forward strand.
GTGTGTTATCAATGAGCTCCTTAAAATCCTACAGGGAATACAACATTCTTAGGAGCTTCTTGTTGGTTCCAGTGGATTTGAATCACTGTGTATGTTTTAGGTTGTGTATTTGGAAGACAACTGAACTTTGGTCTTTGGTCCACCATGCAGCACACTGCTCTGCTTACTCCTCACTTACTGTGCTTGCATTGTGGTCTATATAGGTCCTTGGAGAGACACCAGAGTTTGTTCATAAAGAATGTGATTTTCAAGTAGTAATTTATGTCCTAAGCAGAAATGTCTACTAAGAAGAAACAAGAGATGCACTAAGCCATGAACTCGCATAAACTTGAATGTTTTCATTTTAACTGCTTTGAAGGGAAGACATGTGATAATTAAAAAAGCAATGCCTAGATGCTTGCCTTCTCCGTCCTCTTTCCTTGCCTCTTCTATCTCCTGTTATGGCCCTCCCTTTGGCCCTCCTTCTGCTGTCTGCCCACTATAGCCTCCAAACACTGGTCCCCTGCCTCAAAGGCACATCACCAAGCCATTCCACACCAAGATTCCAAAACATCTTCCCTGAGTTGTTTGCATGTCTGACACTGGCCTGATCAAGGGGCTGCAGGGGTCCCCCTGCCTATAGAATCAGAGACTCTCAGCCCTCAGCTGAAGGACATGGGTCTTGCCAAACTCCTGCATAATTGCCCTCATCTTTCCTGGCTGGTTTTTGTTCAAAAACACATCTTTGTGTTGGGATACTGTGTAGACTGCTAGCAGCAGGTACCCAGTATAGAAGGCTGTCTTCTGGGGCCTTGTGAAGACAGACAGCTTTGAGAGATTTGTGTAGACAACAGCCTGTGGGGGCTTTGTGTAGACAGTCAGGTGCAGGAGGCTGGACCCTCATACTCATGATCCTTGTCCTCCCTCTTTCTCAAGAAACCTGTGCAACTTCCTAAATGTGATTGGACCATGTTCACATGAAACTGTCTCAACTGCTCTTCTGTGCAATTTAAATTAGCTACAGATGATCAGAATTTATTCTAAGTATGTGTTCATATTAATACATGTTAAATAATCACGGCATTTTGAAACACCAAACTCTGGTTAAAATATGTGTGGGGTGAGAGGCAGAAGAGGGTACTACCAGGGAGCAATGGGAAAGGGGAAACAGCAGCTGGGGTTCGATTCCCCATCCCTCCACTTGCTGACAGCTCCTCACAGTTAATTAACTTGCCATCACGGTGGTGCCTCCAGCTCTTCATTATGCAGGAAGTACGCAAAAAACATTCCTCCTTAACTGGATGTCTTCTAGTAATACTCTCTGTGAGAAGTGCTGAATCCCTGTTAGGTACAAATGCAAAGAGAACTTAGATTCGTAGAACAAGTTTAATTACTACTTCATGGAATTTATGAGCTTTTAACTGCCACAGAATAAGGGATTTTTTTTTAGCAATGGCATCAATTAAGTTGACAACTGTGCTTATAAATACATTATGTATATGTTATAGTCAAAAATTTTAAACGGCTGGGAGCAGTGTGTGCATGTCTCTGTGTGCAAATGTGTGTGCAAGCATGAGCATGTCTGCTTGTGAGCTCCCCTTGAAAGATGGTATCACTTTCCAGACTCTCTTCCCAGCTCATAAGATTCAGCACAGAGAATTTTTGATTGGGTAGGAGACTCAAAGAGGAAAAAGAAACTCTTCAAATCCAAAACCATTTTTCTTAGTATTAACTGCTATTCATTTTACAAATGGCCTTGAAAGAGTTCAATAGGTAAATGCATTTGAAAAATTTACTTGCAACCTAATATTGCATTTGTTTGATTAGTGGCTAGGAATATCAGTTGCATTGAAACTGAGGCAGCACTCTGTGGGCTGGGAAAGAACTAGATTACACTCATGTTTAGTTGTTGGTTTCCAAGAACATTTTGTTTTGGGGTGATGATGGTGGCATGGTTGGGTTGGGGATGTGGGAAGGCATAATTATGATGAAACTAAGTTGTGCTTCTGTGAACAGGCTGGCCCCAGGCTTCCTTGACTTAGAAAGTGTGGTGGGAGGAGTCTCTGAGGACAGAGATTAGGTTGATGGACAGCTGTCAGTGAAGCAGGAAAGTGTTCATTCAGGATCCATGGTCACATCACAGTGGGGCACAGCCATTCCATCATTTGTTATGTCACAGTTTCTGTGAACCAAACAGGTTCATCCATTTAAACACACATAAACACACAGACACACAGACACACACACACACACACACACACCCCTTTTATGGTTATGTCGAGACCTGAGTTAATTCCAGTGTTCAGAATGAAGTTGAGAAGCCTGGGTTTTGTTCAGCATTTTGAAAGAGCAATCAGGGTCTTTCATGTAACTTACACTGGGGAGGGGGCTTTTGGCTTGAGATGCTTCACAACAGTGTTGATGAAGGGCAAGAGTTGATGCAAATTGTGGAATCAGCCAAGATTTACCAGTAGATTATTTACTTAGCATCTCACATCCATATGTCATTGCAACTTAATACTAACCCATTAGGTGTCTGGGTTGATATTACTTCACTGTCACATAGGAGAATGCTGAAGCTCTGAGTGATTAGGGACACTTAACTTATAAGAAAGGCATAACTGCCAGCATTCACTTCGTGACTACTGTGTGTACTTAGTATGGATTATCTCACCTAATCTTCACAACAATGCTACAACACAGTGATAGCTGTCACCTCTATTCTACAGGTGAGAAAACTGAGGCTTGTCACTTGCCCAGATAAACCCAGGACAAGGCGTGTGTTCCAGAATCTGCTGGAGGGCAACCACAGTACCCATGCTCCCTACACAACCCAGCCAGTCCTGCACCCAAAGTCTGCTCCTCCAGACTAATTTCTCCTTCCCTGTGCCATACTCTTCATGGCCCCATCCTCAGCTGTCCTTGCTGCTAACTGGCCTTTGGGCAAGTGAATGTAATGAATGATACGAAGACAACGGGTCTGGCCCAGCCTATGGTTGTGCAGTTGAGGATTCTCCAAGCTCCCATCACCAGTGGGATTTGTCTCAGTAAATGCCCACTTATAAATTTGTGTGAACTTACAGCAAAGGAAACTGAACCAGGCTCAATCCTACATGCAACAGATGGGGAACGGTGGAAAGTCCATGCTGACTTCAGTGCAGTAGCTAGCTGCTGGCATCGGTCCTTCTTGAATTACTCTACAGCAAGTTCACAGAAAGGCTTTTGTTTTTGAAAAACACAGACAAACCTTATAATACAAAACCATTGTCAGGCAAAAAGGTAACAATGCTGGTTGCCTCAGCTCTCAGGCCAAGGTGGCTGTCATCTTTGCCCTTTAGGGGTGCTCGTTGGGGCAGGGGTGGTGCTGGGATAGACCCCCTGCTCAGCCAGAATGAAGCATAAGACAGTGCTCTGGCCTTTGTTCTTCTGGAATCTGAAACTAAAATCTCAGCCTTTGGTTTCTTTTCTGAGATCTTCCCTTTTCTGATTTTATTAACTTCTCAATTTCTATCATCTCTCTCTCTCTCTTCCCCCTCCCACATTGAGTTTAAATTTCTGAGAAGAGCTCTGAAAATCTGAAAGGGAGATTAGCTATGGAGCAGTGGTTTATGCCAACCTTTCTTTTCATTTACTCTCTTGTAATGAGTACACTATTGGCTTCTCACTGCCTCAAATTTATAGGACATCAGCCAGGTTCTTGTGTTTATGCTGAACCGAGGAAACACCCCACAATAAACACGTCCTGTCTCTTACTTTCTGTCAAACTCCTTTCCCTGTTTTCTACTGAGCTCGCTTGGCTCAAACGATAAAGTTACTTAAATGTTAAAAATCACGCACAGTACTTTTGGCTTTTACTTGCTCTCTCCCTCCCTCTCTGTTCCCCCCCCACACACACACATACACACACACACACACACGTAGTTCCTGGAGGAGACCCCAGTGTTCCCCCTAATTGCACACTGAGGCTCATCTCCTGTGGTTCCTGCTTTGCCTGCACAATCTAATTTTGGAGCAGGAGTTCTGTCTACGTTATTTCACATGGATTAACAACCCTTAAGCAAGACATATCAAGTTGACCGTGTATTTTAGGAATATTTTGGGACTGTCACTCATCACCAGTCAGCAAGTTGGCACATTCTGTCTTGCACCAGCTGCTGGGAGAAAATTGCCAGGCACAGTGGAGCCTCTTTTCCCCCATTCAGGCCATCTCTCTCAAATGCACCGAGAGCTGGGCAAGAGGTGTCCACATGCAGAGTGGCAGCGGGCGCACATCTCCAGGTTTTGGAAAGTAAGTGTATCAAGGTTAGGATGACAAGTAGTAAAGGTACTGCTTGAGGGTCAATAAGCAAGTTCCTTCTGGCGGAGTGACAAGCAATGAGGGAGGTTCTTCCTGGTCACGTTCTCCCGCTGATGTGTGCCCACCACTGGCTGTGTGACCTCACTGCCCTCCTCACAGGCCTCTTGTGGGACCCACCCTCACCAAGTTGGACCCTTGCTGCACTGCCTGGCCTGCGTAATAGCCCAACTGGTGGCCACCAGGTGACAGCAAGGTTCCCCTTCCGACTGGACTGTGCAGTGTCCAAAAGGAACTGCCCATGACCCAGCCATGTGGCTCCACTCTCTGCACAGTGCCGGGCATATGTGTTTCGAAAGAATTGTTAGAGTGAAGATTTTGAACACTGCATTTTAAATGTATGTTCATTGGTGTCTTGTAATCTAGGAAGCTGTGGGAAGAACAGATTGGATGTAGAGTCAGACCACCTGCCTTTCAGCTCCAGAGGCCATGTCCTTTAACCTCCCCAGCCTCACCTGCTTCCCCGTGCCTGGAGAGGATGGCACAGAACCGTTCCTAAAGCCATATCCACGAGGAAGCTCTAGGACTCTGTTTCTTTTTCAGAGTAGGCTGCTAGACACTTCTACAAAACTTAAACAACATCAGGTGACGAAGCAATTAATTTATTATCTAAATGAAATGTTTTCATTGCAGACCTTCTTAGCTGAGAAGTGAACATTGTTATGACAAATCTGGGATCATTTTCTTTAGAAAAGGTTGTGTTTAAAATGATGTGCATGTGAGACACACAGAACTCAGGAGATTTGATAATATTTTAACAATTATTTAATATGTTATTCAATCACTGAATGTCATTAACTCTATTACACTACTTATAGAGAAATAACTTAGAATGGTTCACAAAACTTCTAGACTGCAAATGGATGTTGGGTATACTGTTCATAAAGGTGACTCCAAACCTAAAAGGAAATGTTTAAAAAAGAAAGAAATGCCACCCTCCCACGGTGGCGTGCTCTCTAGAGTGGAAAGGAAGAGAGGAATTACAGAAGATGCCATCGTGCTGGAAAGAAAGCTGGTGTGAGCTCTGATGACTTAGCGCCTTTGCCGCTGACACAGTAGAAATGCAATATTAGCGAATTGTTCACTTTGATAGCCCAGGTGGGCCCATGAATTTCCATGTCCCTGTGTTGGGCAGGCCATCTGAGAGTGCTGATCTCAAGGGAGAAAGTGAGCCAGTGGGGATTTGTGGCTTACAACGCAAGGGTGGTGTGGTAGCCAGATTTGTGTCTGCATGACCCTTCTCCATGCGCCTGCAGTCTGAGAGGGGAGGAACAGGACTCCTGTCCTCTGAGACCCTCACAGTACTTTACAAATATTAATTCACTGGTGCGCCAACAGCCATGGGGGGCTCTTCCTGAAACTGTGTCCCAGAGAGGACGTGATTTCTTTGAGGTCACAGGCACCTCTCATAGAGAGGAGAGGAGCTGTGACCGCAGCCCCTGACAGCACATGGGGTCACAGGGTGTACTGTGCAATCTGAACCAGAATCCTACTTTTTTCCCATTCAGAGAAGCCCCCCTCTTCCATACTGCAACATGCTCATGAAGTGATTTTGAAGAAAAAAGGCCACAGTGATCAGGGTGATAGCTTCCCACCTCTAAAATGCTCCCTGTCTTTGCGTCAGGTTGGAGGCGGGAGCATTTCACCCATGGACAGACTGTTTCTGCTGTGCTTGGAAGTAACGAAACAGATTGAAAGACGTTAAAAATACCTTTCCCAGATGGCAGGGCGATGGCAGGCAGGTAAGGAAGAGTTTAGCATGCTCAGAGTGAAAGTTCTTTATTGGAAAAGCTGACAGGCGCTCCATTTATATGAGGAAAACCAGCTATTGTTATCCGAACCTCTCAGAATCCTTCACACGGCACTCGTCTTGGGCATATAGATCATGATTCTGCTGGAGCAGTGTTGTTCAAAATTTCTATTAATAATCCTTCACAAGCACGTCACCAATGACTAGAATGACCTTGGATTTTACGAATGAACAATTGTCCCGACCACATCCAGGGGTGAGTGAGAATTAGGCAGAAGGGTCCCGGTGGGTTCCAACCCTTTTATATCATTTGCATGGCCCTTCTTATGCGATTTTAATTTCAAAGTCTTATTTTAACTTTCCTTGGGGATGCCATTTCATGGGTGTGAACTGAGATAAAAAAACACTTTCTGTTTCTTGTTTTTTTTTTTTTTTCAATCTAGCCTCATTAAAACATAGAACTAATGAGATTAGGCTTGTGGGTTTGACTTCTCCCTGAGTTTAGAACAAGATGAAATCATTTTGATAGCCCTGACGCCCACCTTATCTCTCAGCACAGAGGTCTGGAGACTACGTAAGAATTTACAGACAGTCCAGAGTAGCTGTGGTTCCACTGATTCTATTGGGAGTGCCTTTGACCGTGGGCGAACAGCTCCTTCCTGGGGGTGAAGGCATACTTGGACATGGACACCCAGAGGACAAACACAGAACGTCCTGCACGCACCACCTCAGATGAGAAGTATTGACCTCAGTCTAGGGC
>PVKM010032807.1:0-16244 GCA_004027735.1 Carollia perspicillata
GGACCTGGCCTGCAACCCAGGCATGTGCCCTGACTGGGAATCGAACCGTCAGCCCTCTGCTTCACAGCTTGTGCTCAATCCACTGAGCCACACCAGCCAGGGCTATTTTCAACCTTTTTAATCTCATGGCACACATAAACTAATGATTAAAATTCTGTGGCACTCCAAAAAATATATTTTTTGCCATTTTAACAAAAAAAAAATAGGTATAGTTTTGATACATTCACACCAAGCAGCTATTGTTTTGTTGACTATTGTCATTGTTTTATTTGACAGTCTAAGGTGAATGAGGTCAGCGCTCCTGATGAAATAGTCAAGTGATAATTAAGACAGTGTTAGATTTATATGTAATAAACTCTTTTTAAAAATCTTTCTTTTGAAATGATGTTATGCTAACAGAAAAGTTAAAAAGTGGTACAAGAATATTTCTGTACACTTCACTCAGGTTCTCCATATATTAATATTTTACCACATCTACATATTATTCTCTTTGTCTTTAGATTTAATTTTACCTCAGAAGCATTTGAGAGTAAACTACAGACATGGTACATCAAATTATTTTAGGGTAGCCCTAGCTGGTGTGCCCTAGTGGGTTGAGTGTCACCCCACAAACCGAAATTTCGCTGTTTTGATTCCCAGTCAGGGCACATGCCTGAGTTGCAGGCCACATACCCTGGTGTTGGGGGTGTGCGAGAGGGAACCGATCAATGTTTCTCTCCCTCTCTTTTCTCCCTTCCTTCTACTCTCTCTAAAAATAAAGTATTTTTTAAAAATTACCTTTGTATAATTATCAAATCAGGAAATTACCATTGGTAAAACACTGTTACTATAGACCTTGTTCGTGTCTCACCAAATGTCCCACTGAGAGTACAAGATGGTTAATTTTTAGATGAACCTCAGTTTGGATTTTTCTGACACTTCCTCACGTTGAGAATTGAGTTCTGCCTTTTAGGCAGCAAATAGCAGGTAAGATCACTGATGCTGCCAAGAGACTTACATGTTAATTAGTCTCATAATTTGGTGTTGACTTTGATCACTTGGTAAAGGCTATGTCTGTAATGCTTTTCCACTGAAAAGTTACTATTTTTTCCTATTAAGCAATAATTTTCCAAAACAGGTATCATTATGATTCACAGAGAAAAAAAATGAACCTGTATCAAAGATTTTATTTAACTCATTAATGAGTAAAGTGTTAGAACCAGTTTGGGGGAGAGCCCAAAGAACAGACACATTTATAGATCAGGGTAGTTTATATGAGTGGGCACACAGGGATATAATTGGCCTTGTCTACGGAGGGTAAGGGAAGTCAGTTGAACCTGTACTGGACAAAATTTTATGCGAGCCCGTAGACAACAGTTCTTTTGCATTGTTATCACCTATCTGTAGTTTACAGAGTTGTGCAGAGCTTAAAGGCAGTGAAAGACTGTAGTCAGACACTAATGTGCTCTAGACCAGCCAGAGTTTAGATGCCTGTGCCCCGAATCCAGCCCACCATGTGGTTTTATACAGCCCTGGAGAGAATTAGTTTCACAAGTGTACATTTGTGATTGGTTTGATAATAAGGAACACTAACTTTGAATCCCAACTAAGTTGCTTTTCTTAAACCACCCCCTTGCCAAATAAATTGTGTTATTTTTATTGGCCTGATATTACCAAAAAACTACTCAACTTTTTTTTTAATATTTTCACGTTTGTCAACACAATATTGGAAAATCGGTTTTCTGTCTTATATATGAGTATCCACACAATACCTTCAGTTTTGCCTCTTAACCCACAAAGCCTAAATAGCTGGCGAATAATAATCTCAGGAGGACGGGCCGCCCTGCTGGAGGGCTATACCGGGTTTAAAAACCTTGCAGATCACAGCACGGCAGACACACGGGAGAGTGCGTGGGCGCAGCAGACCCATGGGAGAGTGCACGGGCGCGTGTCCAGGGGCACGGCTCTGTGGTGACAGCCTTGAAGCCTCAGCCCCTCGGAGTGTCTGTGGCGCCTCGGTTAGCCTTTAAACAGATGTGCTAGTTCTTTTTTGGTCTGTTTTCTGTATGTCAGAGCTAGTAAACGATTATTTCCCCCAAGACTCCGGAATCAAGAAGGATTTGTGAAATTTGTGTCATTAGGAAAGAATTAGCTCTTTTTAAAAAATAATTCATCAAAGGGTACATACACATCACAGATGTAAGGATCTGGCATGGCATTTTTTCAATTAAGTTTTTACAGTTGCTACAGATTGAGATTATAGAACAGACTTAAAAAGTATCTTATATCATCAAATTCCCTATTCTTAACTGTGTTATTTTGGAAAACAGCATGAGGTAGGTTGTTATGGCAGCTTTTTGGCTAGCGTTTGGGTTTTTGTTGATTTATTTCTGCTTTAAAACAGTCACTAATGATGGTGCCAATAAATTAACCCTTGGTGAAGGGAGGACTGCTGGCCTGTCACTTGCTCGTCTGTTTCCATTGGAATAGAGACTTCTGTTAGGGGCTCAGTCTATGTTATCTGTAAACGCGGGGTGGAAATATAATGCCTACTTTATTTTTTAATAAAGGAATGTGGGAAAACTACATTTATAAATGAAGGAATTAGAGTTCAGCTGAGAGTATATGTGGGTTTTTTTTAATGATTTGTCCACATTAAAGGTTTTCTCAGTTTGAGAAGGAAAAGTAATCAGTACATAATTAATTATCCTTTCACAAAAGAAAGGAATGTGCCCAGTGACTACGCCATACCCAGAAGTCAGTTCTGCCCGTGGGTGTCCTCAGAGCCTAGTGTAAGGTTTCATTCCAGTCATTCCCAGTCCTTTTTTTTTCAAACCTCGTGTTCCAGCCGAGCTAGAATAATCGCTGTTTCCAGAACTCCGTGGCAGTTCTCACGGAGAACGGGAAGGGCAGGTTAAATAGTACGCAGAGAAACCAGGCCTCGTAACGATAGATGGGAGCGAATGCCTCCTGCTCCATGAAGGCACACTGATCCTGTAACTGACCAAAGTCTTCAAAAATGCCTAAGTTTTTAAATTATTATGTTCAACAACCCTCTGTTGAGCTCTGTTTAACTCTGTATTAGGCCACAAAGGTGAAGAAAGCCCATTCTCTTCCTTAGGGGACTTAAATTGTGTGAGGATAAGAGACAGGCCTCTCCTGTTCGGGGTAACAGATGTCACTTCACTCACAGAGGCCTGTGGAAAATCAGACAGAAGGACAGAAGGGCTTTGGTCTTACGTCTTGTCTGCGAAAGCCTTCTGACTTTTGAGGCGCTGGGCCCTGTTGGGCGGGGCCCACCACCGGGAACACTGCCGTCCAGACGCTGCCTCTTCTTTTCCAGGCCAATCTGCCCCTGCTGCAGCGAGAACTGCTGCACTGCGCGCGGGCCGCCAAGCAGACCCCGTCCCAGTACCTGGCTCAGCACGAACACCTTCTGCTCAACACAAGCATCACCTCCCCGGCCGACTCCTCTGAGCTGCTCATGGAAGTGCATGGAAACGGCAAGAGGCCCAGTCCAGAAAGGTGAGCGGCAAAGAGCTCGGTGGTTCTTCCTGCTTGGAACCATTCTGAGCTTCCCTTTTGCTTGTGAAACAGTGTTTGATTACTGTGGTTATATTATAGGTATGGACTCAGAATTCTAAGATTAGTATTGTCCTGTCCCAATGTCAGGCAACAGAATGCTTCTCAAACCTGTAGGTGTAGCTTCGGACATGAGTATATTTCAAAAATTTTTCAGATGACTCTGTGCCTCTGGTGAGAAACTCTGCTCTAGAGCATTCTCTGTGTCCCTTGCTCCAGAACCATGAGAAATAATCTGCCCATTAGTTTGAGCTCTTCTTAAAAGATTCTGTTAGTTATTTACTTTTGGAGAAGGGGGAAAAGAGGGAAAAGGAAAGGGAGAAAACACCAATCTAAGACAGAAACATGGATCGTTTGCAACCGAACATGCCCCAGTCGGGGACCGAACTGCCACCCAGACCTGTGCCCTGACTGAGTCTCAAACCAGTGACCTTGGGCTTTGCAGGACAACACCCACCCAACTGAGCCACACTGGTCAGGACTGCTGTGTGAGGTTTTATAAAAGTATAATTAACTATTGATACTTACTAATGAATCACCATTACTTTGAAGACTGAAATTATATTAAGTTATTCTGGAAATTTGAGTATGAGTGTCTACCACAGTATTTTATGATTTGTCAAGGAAGTAGTATTTTAACAACAGTGGAAAATTGTTACAATTAAGGTTAAGTGACTAAAAGCCCTACCAATTCACAAGTTATTAATTATTGAGCCCTTTTTCTCCCGTGTGGAGAAGTGTTTTCAATAACTGACCTCCACAGTATCATGTTCTTATCGTGTAAGACAATGTCATCATCTCCTTAATCTCTCAGTTTGCTTCATGAAGCTTAGATGTTTCTCTCTTACTGTGGATGAATTTAACCTCTCATTTCACGCTGGAATAAATCGGCAATTTCCATTATCTCACTGGCCTCTGAAGACGTTTCAGTTCATGCCTTATGTCAAACCTTCCCTACAGTCTTCCTGTTTGTGAAAGTGGGTAGCACAATGCATAGCACAAAGTAGATGCTCGACGGCATGTTTGCACGAACACTCGTCGATGGACTCAGATATGTACTTCCTGTTCTTGCACAGGAGGGAAGAAGGCAGTTTTGAAAGAGACACAGTTCCTCCTGAGCCTCCGGCCAAGAGAGTATGCACAATTAGCCCTGCTCCTCGGCACAGTCCTGCCCTCACTGTGCCCCTTATGAACCCTGGGGGCCAGTTCCACCCCACGCCTCCCCCTCTTCAGCACTACACCTTAGAAGACATCGCAACCTCCCACCTGTATCGCGAGCCCAACAAGATGCTAGAACACCGAGAAGTTCGTGATAGACACCACAGTCTTAGTAAGTGGCATAAGGCTGTTTTTCTTTTTCTTTGTCTTTCATAATCAGTGTATATGAGTTTTTAAATATATTCTCAGTAGCAATTTTTTCATTTTTCTGTCATTTTTTGGGTCCCACACTCTGTTGTGAATCATTGCCTTAGTAGTATGGGCATAGTTGGTATGAATGCCTGTGTGTTTACTTAATAGAATTCTACTCACTGTATTCTTCACACTGTCTTTAAACTTAATCTCACTTTCTACTAGGTCTCAATGGAGGCTATCAAGATGAGCTGGTGGACCACCGTTTGACAGAAAGGGAATGGGCTGATGAATGGAAGCATCTCGATCATGTAAGAATCTTCAGCGTATAATTTTCCTAACTATTTATTACTTTTAATCCTTAATATTACCAGTAGTAATAGAATATGTATGTTTCCAGTGAACTTAACCAAATCTACAGGGTCTTTGCAATAAAAGCCAATCTATCTACTACTCCCCCAGCTAAGAGCTAAGAGTAACTCCCAAATCTTTGTGTTGGGGTGGTCACTTCAAGTCATAACCAAGTAAAGTCATGTAATAGAGGTTTGTGAGTTTACATCCCAGCTTTGCCACATTCTACCATTGCGTGATGGGTAAGTTGCTTCACCATTTTCAGCCTGAATTTTTATAACTTAAAAAATAATCCATTAAGTCCATTCCTTTTTTATTAACTTAGCCATAAAAAAGAACGAAATCTAGCCATTTGCAACAGCATGAGTAGACTTAGAGGGTATTATGCTAAAGTGAAATAAGTCAGACAGAGAAAGACAAATACCATATGATTTCACTCATGTGGAATCCAAAAACAAAACAAAACAACAAATTCACAGACGACAGAAAACAGGGAGCGACTCCTAGGTACAGAGAACCTACTGATAGTTGCCAGAGAGGAGGGGTTAGGGGTGGGAGGTGAGTAAAAAAGGTGAAGGGGGGACTAAGAGGCACAAACTCCCAGTTAATAAAATAAATGTCGTGTGGATATAATATATAGCGTAGAGAATATAGTCAGTAACGTTGTAGTAACCTTATATGGTATCAGATGGTCACTAGACGTGATCCCTCTCGTAAGGTATCAAATTGTCAAGTCATTATGTTGTACACCTGAAACTAATAAACTATTGTGTGTCAAAATATATTCTCTTTTTTCACTCTGGCTGTTGTAGCACAGTGGATTGAGTGCCAGCCTGTGAACCAAAAGGTTTGCTGGTTTGATTCCCAGTCAAGGCATTTGCCTGGGTTGCAGGCCAAGTCCCCATTTGAGGGCATGTGAGAGGCAACCACACATTGATATTTCTCTCCCTCTCTTTCTCTCTCCTTTCCCCTCTCTCTGAAAATAAATAAATATACATATTCTTTTTTTGATTAAAAGAAATGCTATATCTGCATTCACTGGTGGGTTGTAATACATAAGGTGCTAATCATAGCGCCTGGTATATAGGAAGGGTTATATAAATGGAATTTCTCCAAAAACGAATGAGAATGGGCATACTAGTACAGAACATAACCCCAGGTTCTTGTCCCATCATAAGAGAGGGTTTCCCTTCTTACTAAAAGGGGAAGAGAAGATGTAGTACTTCGTTAAAATGTGCATGCAGTAACCTTCTCCATCTTCAGTGATATTGCCTCTGAACATTATTTCTGATTGCAGTTTTAATAAATCTCCAGCTTTATTAGATGCCTTTAGGCAGATACATAATGTGGTTTCACTGTGGCCTTTAAAGGGCCATATTATGATGAGATTCTGGCTGCTTCAACCTTGAAGAATCCAAAGTGTTAATTTGAAATTCAAACAAAAAATAAATGGTGTGTGTGTGTGTGTACACACACATTTGTATACACACATATATCTATTTTAAAAGAAGTGGTAAGAAAGGCTTTAAAATGTAAACTTGTTATTGCTAAATCTGTAAGATACTTAAAGCTTCATTCTTTATATATTTTGTTTACCTGTTCTTGATTTGCAATGTTGGTGTTTGAACATCCTCATCCCGTCGACTACCTGACTTCCTCTCCGGCTCAGGCCCTGAACTGCATTATGGAAATGGTGGAGAAAACAAGGCGCTCCATGGCAGTTCTGCGGCGCTGTCAGGAATCTGATCGTGAGGAACTCAACTACTGGAAAAGACGATACAATGAAAACACAGAGATGAGGAAAACGGGGAGCGAACTGGTCTCCAGGCAGCACAGTCCTGGGAGTGCAGATTCTCTCAGCAATGGTAAGAGGGCAAGGCCAACTTGTTATATTTTACTGTAAAGGAAGATGGTGCTAGAATGTGGAGTTAGAAAGATCTAGATGATTATGAAGGGTAAATAATAAAATGTGAGGTCTGTCCAGAAAGTGTCCAGCCAAATGATGTGCAAAATAGAAACATTTGTTGAAGAAGATACGAGGAACATTGTGCAAAGGACAACACCACCTCAGTAGCCTTCAGAGTAGGCACCCTGGGACAGTACTGCTAATTGCCATCAGCTGCCCCATCATATTTTCCAGAATCTCATCAATAGCTTGAAATCTCTTCCCTTTCAAAGGTGATTTTAGTTTTGGGAAAAGCCAGAAGTCACAGGGCACCAAATCCGGGCTGTAGCGGGGCTGAGTCACCTGGGTGATTTGATGTTTCACTAGAAAACTGCATAACACGTAATGCCTGAGCGAGCACATTGCTGTGATGAAGCTGCCAATCACCAGTTGCCCATAGCTGCGGCCTTCTGAATCATCTCAGTAGTTTCCATGGAGGAATGTTCAAGCTCAATGCAAACTTTGATGTTGATTTGTGGTCTGTTCACTCAGCCATTTTAAATGCAATGGCCACACAGTACACATGCTACTCAGCAGCGTCTGCCACCCGCACTGACTAGTACAGTGAAATGGTCCTTGTTCATACATGCACATTCCAGTCCACTCTCCTTGGCTACCAGGTTACATCCATGTTATGCAGGCCATTCTTGTTATTATTAATAATGGGTGGATTTTTTCCAGACAGACCTTGTGTGTCAGAGACTCAGTACCTGGCATGTTCAAGAAATAATTTTCTTCTTCATGAAGAATGAGAATATTTTTTATTTTGTTCTACTTTAACTCTATATATACATGCTAAAAATTATGATCAAAGAATATTTCATTATTAAATTCAGCCTACACAAATATACTAGGTACTTTCTCATATCACATTTATCATTTTGCCACGTATAATGTGCATTTTTTTGCTCAAATTTTTTATGAAAAAATAAGGGATGAGCATTATATATGGGTAGTGCTGAACCATGGGAGCCCATTATCTGTGGCAAAATACAGTGTCCCTCACAGTAGCCCTCTGTGTTTGCCTCGCTTTTCCCTCATCTTTTTCCCAGTCCCCATCAGGGAAATGCCATTTATCAACCTCTTCCTGGAGGCTCTACAAAAAGTTTTACTATACCAAGCTGGGTGGTCCCGTCTTCCCTTTTCCCAGCCTGAAGCAGCAACTGTTCTCTCAATCCAGGGTACATCCAGGATGCCACCTCTATTTCCTGCAAAGTGATCATCACATTCACCTAATAACTGGAAAGATACCATATCCAAAGACAAAGATAAATGAGAGGCCATCTGTGATGAGGCTCTTTCCCCACCCACCCACTTCTGGCTCTAAGTCTCACAAGGTAGAATGAATCTTTTATGACAGACGTAGCCTGTTCCATAGGAGACAGCTGTTAACCTCAAAAAGACTACCCAAAAAACTGATGCAAGACATTGGGATCCCGCTCCCCCATCTCATCCACAGAAGTGACTCTTGGACCAACCACAGATTAACAGCACTGTGTGGAGTGTCTAGCACAGTAAGACATCAAAGAACATCTATAACAACTAGCAGAAATTCACCCAAAGTTCACCATCCAAATCACAAACCTTCCATCAAGGAGTCTGCATGAATGCAAAGTGAGATGTATAGTCATGAGTCAGCTCTTCTCCAGCCAGGATCACAGTCCTTGCTTTGTGTTAACTTCTACTCCCCTTTCTCACTGTCTGCTTGGGGGTTCAGCCAGGTTGACTGTATGTTCCAGTTTACCTGTCAAAGTCCCAGTTTATGCCTGTTATCCTGTCATAACTACTAGCACCGTCCTCACTCTCAGGTGAGGACAATTGGGATGATAAATTGTCACTCTAGGAGAGCTATTTATGTGTATTTTATGTATTTAGTATTTTTCACTTTTTAAAATAGTATTGCCCTGGCTGGAGTAGCTCAGTGGATTGAGCGCGGGCTGTGAACCAAAGGGTCACTGGTTCGATACTGGCTCGATTCCCAGTCAGGGCACATGCCTGGGTTGCAGGCCAGGTCCCCAGTAGGGACCATGTGAGAGGCAACCACACATTAATGTTTCTCTCCCTCTCTTTCTCCTTCCCTTCCCCTCTCTCTAAAAATAAATAAATAAAATATTTTTAAAAATAAATAAATAAATAAATAAAATAGTATTGTTGCAGTGTAGAAGGAAAGCGTAATTCATATCCTAAACAAGTGTACTATTTAAAAACCAAAACTGCCCTGGCTGGTGTGGCTCAGTGGATTGAGCGCGGGCCAGCAAACCAAAGGATTGCGGTTTGGTTCCCAGTCAGGGCGCATGCCTGGGTTGCAGGCCAGTTCCCAGCAGGAGACATACAAGAGGCAACCGTGCATTGATGTTTCTTTCCCTCTCTCCTTCCCTTCCCCTCTAAAGATAAATAAATAAAATATTTTAAAAAATAAAAATAAACACCAAAACTACTTGTTGCTGGTCTGTGATAATATGGCAAGCCTACCCCAGGACGTGCTGGGCTGCATTAGCTTCACTATAAGAACAGTCCTCCAAACTAAGCAGTGTGCTTAGAGACATAGTGTTTTGCATAAGTTCCATGTCTCTCCTTGGACAAAAACATCTTGCAGACCAGCACTTTGAGTAGCACCGTCCCATACTGAGTAGTATTTTGAGGCATAACACACACTTACCAAGGACTTTCAAATAGTTAGATAATTCCTGTTTTGAATGTTTTGAGTTTTGCAGAAGCCCCTGGTGAATTTTAAGTTAAGTATTTAGTATTTAATAAGTGTTCTGATGATTTGAGAGAAATTAACTGGAGACTGGATGGCATTATTACTTCACCCATTAAAAATAATGGAATATAGCCCTGGCGATGCGGTTCAGTGGATTGAGTACCAGCCTGTGAACCAAAAGGTCACTGATTCCATTCCCTGCCGGGGCCCTCAACCTAGGCATGTGCCCCGACCAGGAATCGAACCTCAACCCTTTGGTTCGCAGTCTGGCACTCAATCCACTGAGCTCCGCCAGCCAGGGCTGGAAATTTTTGATTTATAACTTTTTCAGAAACAGATTTTATTCAGCCAACAAGGGTTGGCTGAATAAAATACAATATATTTTTGTATTTTATTTAAGGATTCATAAGTAAGTGCAAAAACCATAAGGAAAAACAAAATGATTATCGTAGAATTCAGGAGAGTGCCCTTCTCTGGGGAGCGGGGGTGGAGGATGTATATGTGTTAGGTGATGCGGAGTTCTCATCATCTCTATCAGCTGTTCTCAGATCAGGATTACAGGTCTGGCTAGCATCGTTTAAACAACACTGGATTACCACTTTTTACTTCTTAGGGATTTGGGGTTTCTGGAAGTGTTCTCTTTCTTCATCTGGAGATTTATGAGTGTTCTTTGTAATTTTTCATTAAGTTGTACATTAAAATTTTTATGAACTTGGTAGCCATCTAATATGTTGGCAATTAAAAAGCAAATTTAAAGGAAAGAAACTGGCTCAGCTATCCATTTTTCTCAGTTTTCCTGAGAATGAGAGTAACCCGACTATCACAAATACACTTTCCAGGCCCTTCACCCCTTTCCCTGGAGGTTATAATTCAGGGACCAAGGAATATTATGTTTAATGAATCCAGTAATCAGGAAAAGAGAAAAATGATTTAAAATATTAGAGGTTCCATCGGATTCATGTATCCAAATCATGAATTTCAGAAATGTTGAACAGAACAGAAAGAAAAGATAGAGTACTTGTTGAAATAATTCAAAAAAAAGTACTCACAACTGAAAGACAGTATTGCAGATTGAGCCATTCTACCAAATAAACAACACGGTAGAAGAAGCAGACTTCTCAGTGAGCATCATTGAAAGTTAGAACACAGCCCTGGCCGGTGTGGTTCAGTGGGTTGAGCGCCAGCCTGGGAACCAAAAGATCACCCGTTCAGCTCCTGGTTGGGCACATGCGTGGGTTGCAGGCTAGATCCCTGGTTAGGGTTGTGCAAGAGGAAACTGATGAGTGTATCTCTCTCACATTGAGGTTTCTCTCCCTCTCTTTCTCTCTCCCTTCCTCTCTCTCTGAAAGTAAATAAATAACATCTTTAAAAATATATCTGGCTAGTACTGATTTTTTAAAAAAATACATATTTTTAAAAAGAAAGAATACAAATCTGAAGGAAAATAACTTTTACTTAGAATTCTGTACTCAATTAAAACAAGTGTTAGCATAACAGCCCACAATTTTTCGTGAAATAACACCCCCCATCTACTCTTTGTTGCGGTGTCTCCTGTGTTTGGGAAGGATATATCCCAATACAGGTAAGTAAACCAGAAGGTGGAAGATGGAGAATCGATGAAACAGGAACTAACTCAAGAAGTAGTGCAGAAAGGGACCCCTAGGACAGTGAGGGAGGGTCCCGAGGAGCAGTGGTATAGCAAGCCTAGAAAGCAGCCAGTTCAGACCGGAATAGCCCAGAAGATTCCTGGAGGTTTTTTTCAAAAAAATGAAATTTATAAAATATTTATACAATAAGAAGAGAGTTTGAGGTTGTACTAGAAATAATCACATAAGAAACTTCACGTATGAATAAATAAGGCAGTTACTTAAGAAAAAACATCAAACTTTTTCAGGAAAATAAAAAGATTCTCAGAATCCGAATCACTAGAATCAGCTGTGATAAGTGTCGGCTCTGAATACTGTAAATGCAGACTGTTGCTGTAACAGAATTCGGGGGGAATGGAGGGAGATGGGATTGTGTGTCTGTGGTGGGTTGGAAGTAGAGGGTAAAAAAATGAAATCCCTACTTGAAATGGCTAGTCAGTTAATAATGCCCAAAACAAAAAATCAAGCTGTAGCAATACCAGAAGAATCACCTTTTAAAAAGACACTTTATCATTGTTATAATAGACACTATGTGTGACTTACAGAGAGGTGATGCTGGTTTGGAAGACCTTTAAATATGAACCCCGTGTCCCAAGCCGGGCACTTTTCTTCCGTGGCTAACCCCAGGTGCTCATGAGAACCCGTGTGGGGACTGCTGAGAAAACCCTGATGCCCCGGCCCCACCGCAGCTTTCTGATTTGACTGGTCTGAGATGGAAAGTGGGCTCCCAGTGTTGAGGACTTTCCTTTCTGTGTGTTATCATTAAATTCTCAGAACAAGCTCTCAAGGTGTAAGTATCATCATCTTTTTTTAGTGAAACTGCATGGCTCATTGTAGAGAATCAGAGACATACAAGTTACTAGCTCATTATCCCACACTGAAGACTTCTATCTCCATCCTTAAACGCTTCATTCTACTTTTGTCTAAGAACTAGAGCATTCTCCTACATTAACCACAATACCTTAGCCCTCCTTTTTTCACCAATTTATTTGCATTATCTGCCTGGCTTTTGATTACAGTAGCCTCTGAAACTACATAGTTTTCTTAGTGAACCACCTAAAATCCTGACTTCTGTCTCCTTCTGGGTTAGAGATATAAAAATAGTTACTTTAGCTTCAGGAAATACCATGGAAATGGCCCTACCTTCCAGGCATTTCCTGAATAATCCGAGAAGCTCCTTTAGGGTCAGGTGGTTCTCACCTTTTACATCTGTCCTAAAAATGAGATGCTGAGAACTGGGCAGGTCCTCGAAGGGTGTGACCAAGTGTTTATTGGTGACCGAGGTGCAGTGGACATGGTGAGGTCTTATCCATGTCCCCACAGGTAAACAAATGTTTCTTCTATTATTTAACATCAATGATGGCTTATCCACATACTCCAAACCCCTTTTTCCTACTGGCTTTCCTTACGTAAGACTCAGCGGGGGGAGAAAAAGACTCAGTTGAAATTCATCTACCACCTTCTCTTTAGCTTGTGTTACTTTGCCTCTTCCAGTCCCAGATTGTTCTCCATGGTTCATAAATCTCACACTTAAGTCTGAGATTTGAATCAGGGACCTCACCTATGTTGAAGAGAACCCTTCAGGGTTTTTTTGTTTGGTGGTGGGATTTGTTTGGTTTTTTGTTTTGTTTTGTTTTGTTTTTGGCAGTGATAATAGCCTTTCCAGACAGCACAATGTCACAGAAAACATTCATACTATCAGCATGTATAACTTACAGGATTCCCTTCTGGGGTGATAATGTTCTAGAACTAGACAGGGGTGATGGTTGCAAAACACGGTGACTGTACAAAATATCACTAAATTATACACTTTAAAATGGTAAATGTTATGTATATTTTACAGGATTTAAAAAATCTCCTGACCACCCCCTCACCCTAGCTTCGAGGGAATACAAAAGTAGGTTCTCTGTGCGGATTCCCTCCCTACCCAGGACCAGTGTGCAGCCAGTCCTACCTAGGCATTCTCGTGACAACTGGCCGTTTTGTTAAGCCTCTCAGGCAAACGCTGTGTGCCAGGCTGGCCTCCCCTGTCACACTGGCCGTTCTGATTCCTCTCTGCCCCACGGCTTGGTGAGTGTACAGAGCATAAAGTGTACTTTGCAGATGAGCCTCAGCGAAGCATAAGGAAACAAGGGAGTCCACCAGCACTGACATGAGGAAACAAAAACAAAACCCTCAGGTTACCTTAATCAGTTTTCACACTTTCAAAAGCAGTGGACTTGCTTCTTACAGAAGATCGTGTCTTAAAACCACAATGAACACATATGATAAGTCACCCTCCTCCCCTGTGTCCTTCCTAGCAACCCCAGGTTGTCTCTTGGGGTACATTTGAAATACACTGTTCCAGATCGGGGGGGGGTTTCTTCAGTGCTTGTTCGTTTGTATGTTTGTAAGCATTTAAAGAAATGTATAGGAAACCTTAAGTCTCATGTAAAGGGTTCAGAGTTGCAAAGAAACAAAAGCTCTATTTCCTGACACCTACAGAGCGCTGGCCAGTCAGCGCTGTGTGCATGGTGGGGACAGCTAACTGGATATGGAAATACATACGTGTAACACCTAAGTATAATTGTTTATCTCTTAGGAAGTACCCTAAAATATGTATATGTTCATCAGTGAAGATCTTTTTTAATCTCACTACTATGAAATACTTCCAATATTTGAGGCGTGTGTGTGTGTTTTAAAAGTAAAAATGAAGTGTGCTAGAGAGACTGCAGCTGGAAAGGACTTCACTCCTGTTGGGTCTGCACCTCCAGTGTCTCCCATGAGACAGGACGGCTGTGCTTCATCAGAAGTCCGTCCCGGGCATGGCTGCAGAGTTCGGAAGGGATTGGCACGCTCTTTGTGGTGCGGACCCATGCTGTTGGCATTGCCTCTTCCCGTGGCAGGGGGCGACAGACAGCACAGTGGAGAGTTCAGTTTCTCTCAGCAGTGTCTTACTGACCTGGAAACTCCTACTACATGAGAATTGTAATTTTCCAGTTGAAAATATGGAAATCATTGGCCATTAGGAGGACATTAAGAGGATTTACAACAGATTTTTAAAGAATAGTAATATGGCCCTGGCTGGCGTAGCCCAGTGGATTGAGTGCCGGCCTGTGAACCAAAGGGTCACCAGTTCAGTTCCCAGTCAGGGCACATGCCTGGGTTGCAGGCCAGGTCCCCAGTGGGGGCAAGAGGCAACCACACATTGATGTTTCTTTTCTGCTCTTTCTCCTTCTCCTCTCTCTAAAAATAAATAATTAAAATCATTTTTTTAAAAAGAATAGTAATACATTAGCTCTAATTGGTGTTTACCAAAAATGTACTGTTTTCAGAAAGGAACAGCAGTGACTATGGTTCCATTTTAGAATGAATTGGGCTACTTGCCTCCATTCTGTTGGCTTTTTCAGTTTCAAAACAGGTATACATTGAAGAAATTATGTTAGTTAATTCACTTATTTTTAAAAGTATTTCTTATTTTTACTTTTTATTATAAAATTGTTGCCATGTACAAAATATACAGCATAAATATACACTCTAATTGCATAAAGAGAACCCTGTGTAACCACAACTGACGTCGGGAAATACAGCATCCCGTCCCAGAAGCCACTCAGGTCTCCATGAAGCACAAAAGGCTCTGTCCCTGATCAAATGGAAACAAGGCTAGATTTTTAACTCTGGCGTTAGCATGCACAGTAACCTGATAACACTTTCACTTTTTGGATTATGTTAAGAATGGAAAATGTAGCCACTTGAAAGAAGTGTTTCTGGTGGTATATTTTGTTGAACTTGTGTTCTTATTTGGTTGAAATATAAGAATAGTGGCTTATTAGATAAAATTTTTAACAAAAGAAATCAGTCCCGAATGCATGATTTCTGTTTGCTGTGTCAAGGATTGCTTTTCTATTTTATTTTCTTGGTTGAATGTGTGTATCTTCATTTGGCATCTGTCGTGTAAACGATTGCAACCGATTAATGTTTATCTCGCACATCAATGTTTCTCTCCCTCTCTTCCTCCCCTCCCTTCTCTCCAAAAATAAACAAATAAATGGTTGCTAGGACTCTTTCTATGGATTAATAATATTATTTTGTCAGAATGAGATAATTATCCCCTTTTTTGCACACACATACTCACCGTCATTTTCTTATGAAGTATACATTTTAAAAATTAATGGACTAGCAGTCCTTGATATTTGGTTTTGTCTACATTAGACTTAATAAACTGTTTTTAGAATATTTTTTAAAAAGTCACGTGCTATTTTGTAATCTGGTTATATTCCTTATCTCAGAGTATATTTGCATTAAATGAACATACATGTTTGAGGTGAGAGGTCTGATAAATTTTTCATAAAAATAAAACACGCCATCATAGACAGCTTCTGACTTGATGCCACTTATCTCTGTCCTGTAGAGTCGCAGCGGGAATTCAGTAGCAGGCCAGCGACAGGATACGTGCCTGTGGAGTTTTGGAAGAAAACTGGTACGTGTCCGTCTGCTTCCGTAGGGTCGCGTGTACTGCTCTGTGCCCGTGGGTAGCGCCTGTTTGATGGGAAGACTGTTGTCTCATCACTTCCTCCCCGTGGAGCTCTAGGCTCCTGCCTCCTCCCCTCTGGCCTCCCCACACGTCTGAACACCTCTCAGGTCACTTTTCAGGTCACAAATTTGGAATGGCTCCCTATAGTCCATCCAGGTCCCTTTCACACCCTTC
>PVKM010032808.1:0-16238 GCA_004027735.1 Carollia perspicillata
TTCATAAGTGAAATGATGGAAAATGCACAGGGAACCAGTAGTGATGGGAAGAAAACTGGGACTCAAATCAATGGAGTGGAGCAGAAGGAAGAAACAAACAACCAAGCAGAAAAGAATGAAGAAACAAGAATTCAAAAAAATGAGGAGAGGCTTAGGAACCTCCAGGACATCTTGAAACGTTGCAACATCCGAATTATAGGACTACCAGAAAGGGAAGAGGAAGAGCAACAAGTGGAAAACTTACTTGAACAAATAGTAAAGGAGAACGTCCCAAATCTGGCAAAGGAAATAGATTTCCAGGAAGTCCAGGAAGCTCAGAGAGTTCCAAAGAAGGTGGATCCAAGGAGGAACACACCAAGGCACATCATAGTTACATTAGCCAAGATTAAAATGAAGCAGAGAATTCTAGAAGCAGCAAGTGATAAGGGGACGGTTACCTACAAAGGAGTTCCCATCAGACTGTCAGCTGATTTCTCAAAAGAGACCTTACAGGCAAGAAGGGGCTGGAAAGAAGTATTCCAAGTCATGAAACACAAGGACCTACATCCAAGGTTGCTCTATCCAGCAAAACTTTCATTCAGAATGGATGGGCAGATAAAGTGCTTCTCAGATAAGATCAAGTTCAAGGAGTTCATCATCACCAAGCCCTTACTATATGAAATGTTAAAGGGACTTATCTAAGAAAAAGAAGATAAAAATATGAACAGTAAAAGGACAGCAAGTTCACAGATATTAACATCCACACCTAAAACAGAAGCAAACTAAGCGGTCACCTAAAACAAGAGCAGAGCCACAGAAATGGAGGTCACATGGAAGGTTAGAAACAGGGGAGTGGGAGGAGAGGGTGGGGAGAAGGTACAGAGAATAAGTAGCATAGACAGTGGGGAGAAAATAGACAGGGAGAGGGCAAGAGTAGTGTGGGAAATGTAGAAGCTAAAGAACTTATGATACATGGACATGAACTAAAGGAGGGGAGTGTGGGTGGGAGGGGGTGTGCAGGGTGGAGGGGAATAAAGGGGGGAATGGGACAACTGTAATGGCATAATCAATAAAATATATTTAAAAAATAAGAGAGTCTACAGATTGATAGGAAAAACATAACTCAAAAGGAAAATGACCAAAGGATATTAGTCACTAGGTAAGTCATGTGGCTAACTGATATAAGATGACCAACCCCACTGTAGTTTGGGATATGCAAATTAAAGAAACCAATTATAATTTTTAAAAGATTTCATTTATTTGTTTTTAGAGAGAGGAGAAGGGAAGGAGAAAGAGAGGGAGAGAAACATCAATGTGTGGTTGCCTCTCATGTGTACCCTACTGGGGACCTGGCCTGCAACCCAGGCTTGTGCCCTGACTGGGAATCGAACTGACGACCCTTTGTTTCACAGGCAGGTACTCAAACCACTGAGCCACACTAGTCAGGGCCAATTGTAATTTTTTTATTTAGAGTATCAAAAAAAATGAGGGTAGTAGCATCCAATGCTGGTGAAGAGAAT
The DNA here is from genome assembly GCA_004027735.1 of Carollia perspicillata. Taxonomy (NCBI): domain Eukaryota; kingdom Metazoa; phylum Chordata; class Mammalia; order Chiroptera; family Phyllostomidae; genus Carollia; species Carollia perspicillata. The sequence continues at coordinate 1,500 of PVKM010032808.1, forward strand.
TGGAGAGTAGTACACTCAAACTTACAGGAATGTGACCTGCTCTAAAATTTTTCTGAAACAGTTACCTGCACCATCTATTACAATTAAAAACAACATACTTGCCCTGGCTGGTGTGGCTCAGTGGATTGAGTGCCCACCTGCAAACCAACGGGTCATTGGTTCTATTCCCAGTCAGGGCACGTGCCTGGGTTTCAGCCCAGGTCTCCAGTAAGGGGTGCTGTGAGAGGCAACCACACATTGATGTTTCTCTCTTTCTGTCCCTTCCCCTCTCTCTAAAAATAAATCGATAAAATCTTTAAAAAAAAATAAAATAAGGACAACAAAAGTGCTTTTCTGTGGTTCTCATCATCCTGGTCTCAGCTCCCTTGTCATCTCCTAGAGCGGCCTTCCCTGACCATTAAAACAAACAAACAAACAAACAAAACCTACACACTCCCTTTGACTACAGCTTCTGCCCCAGTAATCCCATTTTAGGAACTCTGCTCTTTAGAAATAGAAGCACAATTATGTACATTCTTTCACTTTCTTTGGCTTCATGTGATCATCTAAGGCAACTTGCTTTCGGAATTTCCCTTTGTCCTTCTCTTCTGGGAAGGTGTGACACCCTGAAAGCCATGAGTGAGTCCGTAGTTGTCAAGGAGCCCTGAAGGCCCAGGGACAGGTGTCCCTCTGCATTCACCCCACCTGCGCCCTCGGTTTTCCGTGCCTCAAGCAGGGAATAGGCTGACTTTCTTTATTTGCTCCATTAATTCCAGTTTCTACTATACAAAATTAACAAATTCTTGCTTTATACTACAGCTCTTCAAGTATGTGGATCTAGTTTTTGTGTATTCAATCCCTCATGAAAGTTAAGCTTTTCTTTATGTGTAAAATTTTCTGGTTCCACAAACAGCTTATCACATGATATGGCTTAAAGACCCCACACCATTCATATCGCCCTCCTCTGGACTAATGCATTTTAGCAGTTTTTTAAACATAGTTTCTAGTACAGGAGAGGCAGTGCCGCACAGTGTTTAGACTCAAGGGCTCTGGAATGACAGGATCCAGGTTTGAATCCAGTTGTACAATTACTATTGGGGTGAATTTCAGCAAGTTATACATCCTCCCTAAGCTTCAATTTTTCTCTTTTTTATGATGGAGTTAATTACAAAAAGGGTAGTTGAGTGGGTTAAAAGATACAATCTATGTAATGCCTATGGCTGACAGTCATTGGCTAATTGATTCATTCAACAAACATTTATTAAGTACCTACTTTGTACTTGGGCACTGAGGAAATACCAGCTAACAAATGGATCCCTGCCCCCATTAAACTTACATTCTTGTGAGAGGAGCAGGCAGGAAACAAGGTAAATGAATAAAATATATACTATATTAGATGGTGATAAGAATTTTCCAAATCTTTAAATTCTGCATCCTTTTTGATGAAAAATTCCACCTGTATTCTCTTCTCGCATTTTAGTATAAGCATTCAAGAGAAACCAGGCTGCTTGTTCAAGATTTTGCTTAGAAATTTCTTCAACCAAATATCCAATTTCATTGCTCACAAGTTCTACCTTCCGCACAACACTAGAACTCAAACGGAGTTAAGCAGAACTCTTTGCCACTTTGGATCCCCTTTTCTCCACTTTCCAACACCCCTCAGCTCCATCTGAGACCTCTCAGAATACCCTTTACTGCCCTGGCTGGTGTAGCTCAGTGATTGAGCGCAGGCCTGGGAACCAAACAACCACGGTTCAATTCCCAGTCAGGACACATGCCTGGGTTGCAGGCCAGTTCCCAGTGGGGGATGCATTAGAGGCAACCATACACTGATATTTCTCTCCCTCTCTCCTTCCCTTCCCTCTCTAAATTTAAATAAATAAAATATTAAAGAAAACCGAAAAGAATACCCTTTACTGTCCATATTTCTAACAACATTTTCACATCCACATAGGCATTCTTTAAGAAAACCGAAGCCCCTCTCTACAGCACTCCCCTTCTGAGCCCTCACAAGAATTGCCCTTCACAGTCCATTTGCGGCAATGGAGGAGGCTGTCTCTGGCACCTCCATACTCTTCCGGGCTCTGCCCCTTACCCAGCTCCAAAGCCACTTCTACATTTTTAGGCATTTGTTACAGCAGCACCCCCACTTCTCAAGACCAAGTTTCTGTCTTAGTCCATTCAGTCTTCTATTTAAAAAAAATTACCACCAACTGGGTAGCTTATAAACAATAGAAATTGATTGTCCACAGTTCTGGAGGTTCAGAAGTCCAAGATTAAGGGCCGACATGGTCACCTTCTGATGAAGTTTCCCTCCCTGGTTCATAGCCAGTGCCTTCTCACTGTGTCTTCGCACAGCAGAAGAGGCTAGGGTTCTACCCTCACAACCAAAGCATCTACCAAAGGCCTGCCTCCTGAGACGGTCATCATCGGGGTTAGGAAATCGACAAAAGAATTTGGGGGGACAGTGTTCAAAGCACAGTACAATGTAAATTCTGTATCTGGCATCATTGGTTTTTTTGGCTTCATACATATTAAACCTGGTGTTTTTATTGATACACTAGAAAAAAAAAGAATTAGGGGTACACAAACATTCAGACCATAGCACCTTGGCTCCTGCACATGCTAGTGGTTTGATCTTGAGCAAATTATCTAAACTATCTGTGACTCGGTTTCCTCAATTATGAAACAAGGACAAACACAACACCTATTTCCTAAAGGTATGGTGAGGATTAAATGATATTATATACGTGAAGTACTTAGAACAGTGCTGAGCATACCGTGAGTACTCTGTAAAAGTTAGGCTGTCATTTTGAAAACCAAACTTCTGCCCGTATTCCATTGCTTCCACTATTTTTCATAATTCCCGAAAATTCTAAGTACATCTCCATTGACCCATTCCTACATGTACTTGATGGTCTAGGGTGTGATTTATGTAAGCCTGGACACAAACTCACTGAACAAATTAAAGCTCAAACTCATGATAAGCACCTCGGTCCTCTTTTCTTCCTCATCTTTTTTTTTTTTGTTTGAATTCACTCTTAAGTATGTTTTGCACAGTGCCTTGCACTTGGAAGTCATTCCAATAAGTAATAAAAAGCTCAAAAAGTATTTCCTATTGTTCTACTCTGGCGCAGTTTCTGCCGGATGATGATGGTGATGATGGCGATGGTGATGATGATTGCTCCCAACAGCACAGACCTTGATTTTATTTTCAGCAATTTTCTGTTTATGCAGCACACCAGACCATGGGCTCTCTTCCTCCTTCCCCCTACAACTCTTCCCATCTCACCACCATCTGTCCTGCTTCTTTTCTCAACCGCCCCCATTTCCCAACCACCCACATTCTGGCTGCCATGGGTACTCCCCATGGCCCTCTGGCTTTTTAATTTATGTATCTGACCTCTTTTCCAAACCAGACTGAAAGCTCTCTGAAGCTAAGGTGAAGTCCTAAGAGTTCCAGGCCTCAGCTAAGGACCCAGCATGGAGAACACAGCCAAACACGCTACTAAAAGCTCCATGATCGCTTTCAGACCTTAAATGTTCTTAATTCCCCCAACCTCTTTGTCCCTCTTTCCCTTGCTCAACATCCTCCTCCTACATGGAGGATTCTACCTCACCCCTCATTAATCCCAAGGGCTGCAGTAGAGAGAGCAGAGAGAGGTGAGGCATGGGTCCAAGTGGCAGAAAGGCCCTTTCCTGACCAACTCTGTGGCTTCCCGCCCTGCGGAGATCCCAGGTTTGAACATATCAAAGTCAATGTCGTTAACGTAAAACTGTTTTGCACCATTTGTCAAGCGGCAGGAGTAGTAAGGATCCGCGTGTACATTCTATCCAAAGCAAGATCACCTAGGTTCAAAACTTTGTTTCAGCATTTACTAGATCCATGATCTTGGGAAAAATACTTAACCTTTCTGTACCCGGAGTTTCTTTATCTGCAAAATGGGAGTAACAATAGTATCTTACCTCTCAAGATTGTTGGGAGGAATAAAAGAGCAAACACTTGAAAAGTGCTTAGATTTGTACCTGAAATGTGTGGGGGGGGGGAGCTCAAAAATATTTGCTCTCGGTAATGTTGATTAATCTTACCTATCAGTGCCACTGGAAATTGGTAACCCCGAGCTCCCATAAGTTAGAAATATCTCCTGTGACTAGTAATTATTATTGCTACCAGGTATGGAGCACCGTCTATATGCTCAACTTGCATTATCTCCCTAAAGGATTGACAACCTTACGAGGGAGATGCACGATTATTACCCCCATTTCATAACTGAGAAGCACAGAAAGGTTAAATAATTTCCTCAAGGTCACAAAGCCAGCAAGTGGCGAAGTCACGTTTATTCATTTATTTACCATTTATTGAGTTTTTTCTGTGTCGGAGCCGAAGAGAAGCCCTGTGGGTACAAAGGTAAACAGGAAGTTTCAGTTTTCAGAAAAGAGGCAGGGCGGGGCCTAGAGTGACGAGTAAACAAATAGTTATTGCACCGTGTGGTAATTTCTGTAATAGAGGCTAACTACAAAAAGTGCTACCGGAGCTCAGACACTACTAGCACAAGAAAAGTCCTGAGAGCTTGAGTCCAAAGGAAAGACACGACAGTTACGGAATAAGCAGTTGTCTTTGACAAACCTGTCCTGTAACACACGAGTTACACGGAAAGGAATAAACAAAGCCGAGATAAAACTGCAGACCGAGTGCTGGTCGAGAAGCCAGTCGGACCAGTCGCGGCGGGGCTGGAAAGGGGTTAAAGCCGGCGGGCGGGGCGCGCGCACTGGAGCGGGGGTGGGACTAGGCCGGTCCCCGCCCCCTTCATCTGCCCCGGTTGCTCCAAGCCCTAGGGTGCCGCCCGGACGAGGGCCGGGGAGCTGGGCAGTGCTTCCTGTCCCCCTCCCCGCTCTCCTGCCGCGTTCCTCGGAGTAGACGCACTGGATAGCTCAAGCGGCCCCCGGGCCGGCCGTGCAGGTGAGGGTCGGCAAAGTTTGGCTCGAAGAGGAAGTGGCCCCAAGCCCCGGCAGGTGGCGGCCAGGCCTGAACCCGGGCGCTCGCGGCCTGCGGGCGAGCTGTAGGCGAGGGCGCGCCCCGGAACCCGGCCTCGAGCCGATTCCCGGGGCTTCGGGAGCGGGCTTCGAGAGGCGGCTTTCAGGGGGAAGGCGGCGGCAGCCCGGAGGACAACTCCGAAGTTGGCGAGAGTCACCGCCCCTGCTCTCGGGCCGTCGCCGCCTCCCCGCCCCCAGCCCTGGCATCGCGAGCAAGGGTCAAGGAGCCCGGGCCATGGAGCCCCCTCGGGGAGGCGGCACTGGGGAGCCTGGACGCTCGGAGCGGCGCCGTCTCCGCACTGGGTAGACGACAGAGGCTTCGGAACTCTTTCTGCTGCTCCGGACGGCTCAGGATGCCGCCGGCCATCCTACTCTTCCTCCTCCTGGGTAAGAAACCGAAACGAAACTCCTTACTCGGCACCCCGCCCCCAGAGCCGTCACGGCCCCAGACGCTCTAGCTCGGTTCCTCCTCTGCTGCCCCTCGCCTACCCTGCCAGCCCGTGTCCCCGACCCTGCCGCCGCCCCCGGCGCTGCCTGCCCCAGCCCCAGAGAAGTCTTTAGTCGCCCCCTCAGCCTTCATCCTCCCTCCGGCCTCCCTAGATCTCCGGGCCATCCCTCAGGCTATGCTGCCGGACCTTCCTTTGAGGTTGTACGCGGTAGTCCCCCTGCTTCAGTACCCCTTCCCATAAACTACCGCCAAGTCCCAGGTGGCTCCTCTTTTCCCGAGTTGTACAGTTGAAGAAAACTTCTGAATGTCTCCGTCTCCTGTCCTTTCTCGCTCTTCCTCTAGGAGGCGCGCTGGCACATCCAGACCGGATAATTTTCCCAAATCCTGGTGAGCAGATGATGTCTCTGGGGCCTTGGGGCTGGGTAAAATGAGGGAAGGCCCAAGAGAAAGAGTCTCTCTTCTCTGAATTCTTCTGGTACCTACCGTAGTTTTTGAGTGGAGATTATCCACCCTTTATTTTACAGATGGGGAAGCTGAGTCCCAGTATGAGCCCTCACCTGGCAGTTTCGCACTTTTTGGGTTCTTTCCCAGTCTCCATGCTTGACTTCCCTAGCCAGAATGTAGTCTCCCTGAGGGTAGAGACAGTATTCCTTGCTCCTCCTGGTCGAGTGGCCCCAGTGGCTGGCACAAAGCAGAGCTCACATTGTTTATGCTCTTGTTACTTTTAAGGTGAAGCCATGATGCATATGGGGAGGAAGGGGACCCACTGAAGACTGACTATATAGAGTATGGTAGTAAGGGGAAGTTTGCTCCTTTTTAAAAAATTAGAGAGACAGAAGAAAGGAGAGAGGGAGAGAAAGAAACGTCAGTTTATTGTTTCACTTATTTATGTATTCATTGTTTGATTCTTGTGTGTGCCCTGGCCAGGGTGCAGCCTTGGCTTATGGAGACAATGCTGTAACCAGCTGAGCTACCCAGCCAGGGCTGTCTGCTCCTTTTTTTAAAGATTTTATGTATTTATCTTTAGAGGGGAAGGGAAGGAGAGAGGGAGAGAAATATCAATGTGTGGTTGCCTGTCGTGCATCCCCTGCTGGGAACTGGCCTGCAACCCAGGCATGTGCCCTGACTGGGAATCGAACCACAGTTGTTTGGTTCGCAGGCCTGCGCTCAAGCCACTGAGCTACACCAGCCAGGGCTGTCTGCTCCTTCTTGAAGAAACCAGGCCCTTGAAGGCCTCAAGCCTGTGGGGAGAGGTGGATTGGTAACAGACTCTCAGCCAGTTTCCCTGCTTCTCTCACCAGCCTGTGTGGATCCCCCAGCAGTGCTTTTGGAAGTACAGGGCATCTTACAGAGGCCCCTGGGCCGAGACAGCCGCAGCTCCCCTGCCAACTGCACCTGGCTCATCCTTGGCAGCAAGGATCAGACTGTAACAGTCAGGTGAGAAGCAGGGCAAGTCTCTATTCCACTCCCCTGCCCCTCCCCACTTCAACACGGGAAAGCCTTCAGGGCTCACTTCTTTGTGGAAATTCTATCCCTATCAACAGGGGGAAGAGTAGAATATGATTTTGCCTTATCTGTCCTAAAGGCCTGGCTTATTTTTGACCAGACACAGTGAATTGGAGGTGGACAGGGATGGACATCTAGCTTGGGTCCTGGTCATTTCTGAAGGTCAGCAGTCTCTCTAGAAACAGTCCTTGGGCTCCTGTATGGCTGCTCTGAGGAGTGCTTCAATCCTTACACATCCTTGCCTAGGGTTCAGAGGTATTCCCTTAATCAGTTTAGAACCTTCAGCCTCCCCAGATCTCTTAAATAGTCCAGGTCTCCCCAGGCTCCTCCAACCTCGGGCCATGGGATTGGGGCCCATGTTAATTACCTAGCTATTTGCTTCACACAGTTCACTTCCCATGAATTTACCCAGAAAGGGGGAGGTGAAGGGAGAGGGGCAATCTGGGGAGAGGCTGTTGGGGCAGAGGGATCGAAGTGCTGGTGTTCCCAGGTCTCATCACCAGGCATTTGGAGGGGATGGCAAGTTCTGGTTAATCAGACTGTATGGTAACTGTCAGTTACTGCTAACACTGTACTTGAGTGGCGGTGCTGTAACAACTGGAAAGCAATACACCTGTTTTTATCGCAGTCCCAGAAAACAAATCAGTTTTTCAGGATGTATCTCATAGTCTCATGGTGCCACTGGCCTCTGTTAGGACCGTTGCCATTGACTACTAAGGAATTTGGCTACCTGAATTTTCACTTGGCTATTTGGATTGTGAATAAGTAAATATTTGTGCACTTAGGGGTAGAGAAGGCCTGAGGGAGGAAGAAGCCAGCAGCAGTCAAGAATATCTTACATCTTGTTCTCCTCCACCCCTATAGGTTCCAAAAACTGCACCTGGCCTGTGGCTCAGAGCGCTTAACCCTACGCTCCCCTCTCCAGCCACAGATCTCCCTGTGTGAGGCACCTGCCAGCCCTCTGCAGCTACCTGGGGGCAACGTCACCATCACCTACAGTTATGCTGGGGCCAGAGCACCTATGGGCCAGGGCTTCCTACTCTCCTACAGCCAAGGTGAGCTAGACAGGGATGTCCATGGGACTCGTAACACAGGCAGTGGAAGCCCCAGGGAGGAGGGGAGGATCCCACCAGCTCAGGCGCTCCACAGCCTTTCTCCATGGTGCCTCTGCAGATTGGCTGATATGCCTGCCGGAAGAGTTCCAGTGCCTGAACCACCGCTGTGTGCCCTCGGCCCAGCACTGCGACGGGGTCGATGCCTGTGGAGATGGCTCAGATGAGGCAGGTTGCAGTTCAGATCCCTTCCCTGACATGACCGCAGCCTCTCCTCCCACCCTACCCTGCAATCACACCTTGGAAGACTTCTATGGGGTCTTCTCCTCCCCTGGCTACTCACACCTGGTCTCAGTCTCCCATCCCCAGTACTGCCTCTGGCTGCTGGACCCCCACGATGGCCGGCGCCTGGCAGTGCGCTTCACAGCCCTGGATCTGGGCTATGATGATTCAGTGCATGTGTATGACGGCCCTGGGCCCCCCGAGATCTCCCGGCGGCTGCGCAGGCTCACCCACTTCAACAATGGCAAGGCTGTCACCGTGGAGACACTGTCTGGCCAGGCCATCGTGGCCTACCACACGGTTCCTTGGAGCAATGGCCGGGGCTTCAACGCCACCTACCATGTACAGGGCTACTGCTTGCCTTGGGACCAACCCTGTGGCTTAGGCTCTGGCCTGGGGGCCAGTGAGGGCCTAGGCGAGCGCTGCTACAGCGAGGCACAGCGCTGTGACGGCTCATGGGACTGTGCCGATGGCACAGATGAGGAGAACTGCCCCAGCTGCCCACCTGGACACTATCCCTGTGGGCCTGCTGGCACCCCTGCTGCCACAGCCTGCTACCTGCCTGCTGACCGCTGCAACTACCAGACCTTCTGTGCGGATGGAGCGGATGAGAGACGGTGCCGGCACTGCCAGCCTGGCAACTTCCGATGCCGGGATGAGAAGTGCGTCTATGAGACGTGGGTGTGCGACGGGCAGCCAGACTGTGCCGACGGCAGTGACGAGTGGGACTGCTCCTATGCCCTGCCCCGCAAGGTCATTACAGCCGCGGTCATTGGCAGCCTTGTGTGCGGCTTGCTACTGGTGATTGCTCTGGGCTGCACCTGCAAGCTCTATGCCATCCGCACCCAGGAGTACAGGTCAGCTGGCTGTAGAGGAGTGGGGATTGAGGGTGAGACGGGGCCCGTGCTGCCACCAGAGAGCGTGAGGGTGCCCATGTTTGGCATAGGTTCCCGTGACAAACTTACGGGTTGGTTCGTGGGGTCATCCAGCTTGGGGAAAGGGATGCTTCTCTGAGGGAAGGATAGCTCTGGGGTCTGAAGGCAACCTCAGAGAAGGAGGGGACTGCAGTGACTTGGGAAAACCATAGCATAGCTTCAGTTGTCCTGTCCTGGGTGTGGAGGGAAGAGGCCTGTTCAGGCTGGGGCAGGCTGCTCTATCCAGAACCACCTCTGACTGAGCAGCCCTCATTCCTTCCAGCATCTTTGCTCCCCTCTCCCGAATGGAGGCTGAGATTGTGCAGCAGCAGGCACCTCCCTCCTATGGGCAGCTCATTGCCCAGGGCGCCATCCCACCTGTGGAGGACTTCCCTACAGAGAACCCTAATGATGTAAGTCACTACCCCCAACCCAAGCTCTTCCTGCTCCCAACCCCACTGTGGCCCTGCCACTGCCCCTCCTCACCTCTCGGACTCTGATGTCTGCCTTCTGTCCTTGCAGAACTCAGTGCTGGGCAACCTGCGTTCTCTGCTGCAGATCCTGCGCCAAGATATGACTCCAGGGGGGGCCTCCGGTACCCGCCGCCGCCATCGGAGCCGCTGTGTGCGCCGCCTGGTGCGCCGTCTCCGCCGCTGGGGCCTTCTTCCTCGAACCAATACCCCAGCCCGGACCCCTGAGACCAGACCCCAGGTCACACCTGATGCTCCCCTTGAAGCCCTAGATGGAAGCACAGGTCTGGCCCGTGAGGTTGGGGCAGTAGGTGGGCATGATGGGGAACAGGCACCCCCCCTGCCTGCCAAGGCTCCCCTCCCATCTGCCAGCGTACCTCTGGCTGTCCCTACTGTCCTAGAGGCCCCAGGGCCACTGCCCTCAGTGCCTGTAGAACCGTCACTGCTGTCTGGAGTGGTGCAGGCCCTGCGAGGCCGCCTCCTGCCCAGCCTTCGGCCCCCAGGACCAACCCAGCCCCCAGGACCAACCCGAACCCCACCTGAACCCCACACAATAGTCCTGTCCCCAGAGGACGAGGATGACGTGCTGCTGGTGCCACTGGCTGAGCCAGGGCTCTGGGTGGTTGAAGCAGAGGACGAGCCACTGCTTGCCTGAGGTGGCCTTGCTACCCTGAGGCTCTAGTCGCAGCACCGACAACCCTTTAGAGAGCGGTGCAGCTTCTCTTCCACTGCTTCCCTCCCTGACCCTCAGTCTAAGGGGACTTGGTGAGCCTCCCTCTGGCCCTGTATAGCTGCTGTTAAGTCAGGTGTCCCTCAGGCAGAGAGAGGTCTCACACAGCTCCCTCTGCACCTGGCAGGGGATCACCGTCTCTTCGCCACCACCCTGTTTTCACACCACCACCACCATTTGGATGGCTCTTTTCAAAAAGTAAAGTTCTAAAGAGGTCATAGGCCTGAACACTCCATCCTTTGCAATCCCCCACCCAAAAGTGGCCTTAAGCACCAGAATGCCAATTGGCTGGAGACCTCCAGCCCACAGGGGAGAATTTAGGCAGGGCCTGAGGTTGGCACTGTGATCCTTCCTCATAGGGCCTGGTTTGAAAAAAAGAGAACAACAAATGCTTCTGTCCCAGAGCTAGGTCATTGTCCAGAAATCAAGGCTGAAAATAAAGGAATCCGAAATTTAAGATTTTTGCTAAATGAGCTGTGAGCCTGCACCCTGCCTCTCTACCTGTCTCAGCTTATGCTCACCTCTCTTGGTTCCTTCTTGTGTGAGCCTTGGCTCTGGCCTCCACTTCTGCCTCTTCCTATCAATCTTCTGACCACACAGTCTTAAATGTTAGACCACTCAGCGGGTAAGAAGGTTCAAGGGGCCCTAAGAACCAACCCTCTCCACCTCCACTCACCACCCAGGACCCAGCTCCACTGTGGTTGATACCAGGGTGAGTGCCCAGCCTCTTCACTGCCAGGCTGGGCCCTGTAGCTGGAAGGCCTCCATTGGTGGAGTACTCCCAGCGTGCGGACCACAGGAGCAGACGGCCTCCGCTGGATCGTGGGAGCTGTGACGCCTGCCCTCCACCCTCTGCCCCCGCTGCGCACAGTCTGTCCTAGGGGAGACAGATGGACTTTTAGTAGCTGGGCTGCCTCAAAGCAGACCAAGGTTAATCAAGAGAAAAAAACATTGGGGGTGTGAGGATGCTGGCATCAATTTGGCCAAATCTAAGAAGTCTTCCTGGAAGAGGGCCCAAACTAGATCCTAAAGAATGCTGTTAGTAGTTGGCATAGAGTTGTGAGTTCTAGTCAGGGTGAGTGTCCACGAGATAAGCAAACCAAACAGACTGGAGGGTGAGGGCTGTAGCTGGAACCTGAACCTCCTCAGAAAAGAGGCAGGAGCACAAGCAGTGGCCAGAGCCGAAGAGCTGAGGGTGATGAAGGAGGAAGTAATCTGAAAAATGTTGGAACCCAGCCTCTGAAAAGAAAGGTGACTGAGCTGTTGTAGGGTTTGACATTTCAATCTGGATAAAGGGTATAGTAGGGGTCTGATGCCCCAGGAGCAGAGCCGAGACATCCCTGCCGGCACCAGCTCCCCAGGGCAACTTCCAGTCTCATCCTTACACTTCCTGTCCAGTCTAGTCTCTCTCCACTCCTCTGTTGATCAGCCCGTCAACGTCTTTACATGCGCACTGACTGCATAATGTTTCCTCTCTCCCAGTGAGCGAGAGCCTGAGGAACAGCAGAGATGGGGCAGCCCTGGGGCCCTGGCATCTTGGCTCAGGAAAGACCCAAATTGTTCTCACTCCAGACCCTCTCCAGAGACAAGGGGTGGCAGGGGGGTGCTCTACAGATCCCCATTCTTGCTTACTGTTCTCTCTTGGGACCTTCCTTCCCAAGTGCCAGCAACCCCTGGGTCCCACCAGTGTCAGGCACAGTGCAATGAGGAATGGTGATTTCCCCTCCCATCCCTCCATCACCTGCTCTGCCCTCTCCATGAGCCTGTCTTCCCCGCCATCCATCTCAGAAACCTTCAACCTGGTATCTTCATCCCCTGCCCTACCCCAGACCTTTTTCTGTAACATGAAAGCAGACAAAGATGTAAGGTAAGAATGCTCCTCTTGGTGGAAGGCTCAGAGTGCTGGAGGGGGGATTTGAAGGTAGAGTTCACTAGGAAGGCCTGTGTGTATAGGGAGATCCACAATCCCGAAGGAAGCTTCTCTAGGTACTGGGCGTGCTGTAGGAGACGCAAGCAATAACACTACGTTTACCAGCCACACTGAAACCCCAGGTTGGCAGGGAGAGGGAGTTGGCCTTGTACAGGTAGTAAGGGAAAACCAAAACAGGTTCCTAACCAGGAGAGGGTGGAGCATTGGAGAACAGTCACCAGAGGTTTGTTTTTGTTTTTTTTTTTTTAAGATTTTATTTATCTTTAGAGGGGAAGGGAAGGAGAGAGGGAGAGAAACATCAATGTATGGTTGCCTCTCATGCGTCCCCTACTGGGAACTGGCCTGCAACCCAAGCATGTGCCCTGACTGGGAATCAAACCTCAATCTTTTGGTTTGCAGGCCTGCGCTCAATCCACTGAGCTGCACCAGCCAGGGCAGAGTTTGTTTTAACTATGGCAGAGAATATTTAAAACTATGGCCCAAGGGGGAAAAGGCAACTTCAAACACTATCAGGACAGACAGTATGACCTGTGACACCCAGTATCAGGGTGTAAGAGGAGGTGGGAGGTGTTCTCGGCTTGAGAAGGGGATGGGCTGGGAATCTGAAATAACAGAATTCAGTCCTTAAGGAGCAGAATCTGGCCCTGAACCTAGCTCCAGTTCCCACTGGGAAGAGAGTCCCCCAGCCACACAACAAAGGCTGTGTGAGCACCAAAGGTTCAAGGTGAAACCCAACCTGTTCCTGTGGCCTAACGTTGGTTTGCGGGCAGGCAGAAGTCATGGTCGGGAACCCCTGCTGGGTTCTGCAGCTGCTGACTCACTCTAATTTGATAGCATAAAAATGAATCCAACCACCTAATTGAGTTTTCCAGCTACACCAAGCTCACCCCTCTGTAATTTAAAACTTTCCTAAAAACTCATTTTGGAAGAAAACCATTCTAAAACATTTTATTCATCTTTAGTACATCTGCAATGTAACAAATTTTTCTGGGAAGCTGAGGATCTTCATAGAAACTATGGCTCCTCTTCAGCAATGTTCTCAGAAGTCGTAGTGTGAAGGGGCTGTTTGCCTTTATGCCAAACGACATTAGAGCAATTATTAAGGATTATTTATTTGTGTTTAGAGAGAAGGGCGGGGAGGGAGAAAGGGAGGGCAGATATCCATGTGAGAGAGAAACAGCGATCACTTGCCTCTCACCGACTGCGACCGAACCCGCAGCCCAGGCGTGTGCCCTGACTGGGAATCAACCAGCGACCTTGCACTTTGAGGATGACACTCAACCCACCGAGCCACACCGGTCAGGACCAGAGCATTTTTAAAATGCTTATGATTGCTTTAAAGGTTTTTTACGGTGTTGCTTTCCTAACTACCAGGCTTTTTCTTTTTTTAAGACTTTATTTATATTTAGAGAGAGGGAAAGGGAGGGAGAGAAGGGAAGGGAGGGAGAGAGAGAGAAGCATCAGTGTGGTTGCCTCTCACGTGCCCCCACTACAGGGGACCTGGCCTGCAACCCAGGCATGTGTCCTGACTGGGAATCAAACTGGTGACCCTTTGGTTCGCAGCCCTGCACTCAATCCGCTGAGTGACACCAGCTGGGGCTGACCTGTTGCTCTTAATGTGATCTATGAGTCATGAACACACATGGACACATTAAAATTGTGAATAAAGGATTAAGTAGTCTGTGGTTGAGGACTGGAGAGGCTATCCAGTGAGTCAGGTGCATGAGTATTGTACCTGCTCAGGAGTCCCTTCTGTCCCCACTACACCCTACAATGTTGCCCTGTGGTTGACCTCCAGGTGAATGGACTGTCATTGCATGTTAGTCCAAAGATTACGACTTCCCGCGTCTGCTGGAAAAGTTCACAGGAGAGTGCCATACGGGGTGTTCCCAGTAACCGGGGCAGTTGGAGTATCTGACAGGGAAGGCAGCATAGGGTAGAGGTGAAAGATCCGGGCGGAGGGGTGGAGTCCTGAAGCCCTCACTTAAAAAAATATTATTTTTTAGAGAAGGAGGGAGGAAGAAGGGGAGAGAAACATTGAATGGTTGCCTCTCACACACCCCCAAGCTGGGCACCTGGCCCACAACCCAGGCGTGTGCCCCAACGGGGAATGAACCAGTGACCTTTCGGTTCACAGGCTGGTGCTCAGTCCACTGAGCCACACCAATCTGGTGTCCTTGCTTTTTTTTTTTTCCCCAGTGGTGTGATTGATTTGGGGACCAGCCACCCGCCTACCACTCTGAGCCTTACATCACGAGGATGAAAGGTGATAACGCAGGAAGCTGCTTAGCTCAGCACCTGGCAAAAATAGGGTCAGGGGCTGCCAGGAAATCAGAACGTTTGGGTGCTTGCGGGTGTCAGGAAGGAAGACAAGAGTGGACGCCTGAAGGGAAA
>PVKM010032809.1:0-16247 GCA_004027735.1 Carollia perspicillata
TTCTGCTTTAGCTGTTAAACTAGTCTGTCATTAAATAATTAGTTGTTAAACAAGTTAAGCTGTGATCAACAGCCTGGCTTAAGCACCACAGGTTGGGGCAGAGTAATTCTTGTGGGTGGGTCTCTTGCTTCCTCTGAGCCTGATGCCACTTGGAAAGGAGTTTTCTGCCTGAGCGATTTGGCTCCAGGAGTATGGGGAATGACTCAGCACAGGGATCCTGGTGGCTGTTCCCCAGTTCTCTCCCCTGAGCCACCAACCTCAGACTCTCCTCAAGCATCTCTAGTCCACTCTGCCCTCCTTCTGCCATGCCCAGGGTAAGTGGTTGCAAACAGAATTTTGTGCATTGGCCCTTTAAGTGTTTCCAGCCATCTCCCCCTGGCTGCCAGAAACCCTGCTGTTTTTCACAGTTGGATGTTATCTAGGTTCCTTTCCTGCTCTGGTGCTATAGGCTGGGAAGCCCAGCTTAGAGTTAATACCCCAAACTTCTCAGGGCAAACCCTGCCACCGAAATATCCTTTCAGTACTTCAGCAGCTGCCAGTGGAACCCCAGTCAACTCTCTCACATCTCTGCACTCCCTACTAGTCTTGTTGTGGTGAATTGATTTCTTCTGTCTGTCCATGGTTATAAGGCTTCTTTCCAGCTAGTTTTCAGTTGGTTATTCAGGATGCGTTGTCTACAATTTAATTGTAATTCCAGACTGGTCCTAGGAGGAGGTTAGTGTAGCATCCACTTATTCCTCTGCCATCTCGGATCCCTCATTTTCATGTTTTAGAACAGGTTTCAATTGATCTGTGAAAAGTAGTTCTATCTATGACCTGGCAGAAGTGGGAGGCATTCAGGATGAAGTACAAAAATGGCACTGTTTGCTTCTTTGTACTATTCCCACTCTGGCCTTGACATTTAGTGCTTAGTAAGAGTCCAGCTATGTGTATAACTGAAGCGGGGTTTTTTTTTTGTGTAAAACTAAATAATAATATATAAGAAAATGGCTTGCTTTGAATAAAATTAACAAAATAATGTCTGATTTCTAAGGCATAAAGAACAAGTGGTTCTAATTCTAAGAGACAGTTTTACCAATGGAATGGTTAGCTTCAGCATATTTTCATGAACAAAAATGAGTAATACTTTTTAAATCTGACTATAAAGAGAGATGGAGAGAAAACAAGAGAGAGACAGAGAAAAATTGAGATTCTTTGTTCACAAGCAAAGTTACTTTCCAATATGTCTTACTGTTATTCACCTCAATTTCAGTGACATAAATTCCAATAAAGGCGATATGAAAAAAATTTATCATTGGGTAATACTGAGAAATATCTACACAAATTTTCTAGCAGCACCAAATTAGCTTACTTAATTTAAGTCACTTTAATTTGAATGAATTTGCTATTCAACTTTGTTGGGCTCAATAAATATGTAAGAATTAATGTCCCATAATTAACACAAATTTGAAATAAATTATTGGAGAGTGTTAAAATGCATTGTTCACAAACAAAATGAACTTTAACAAAAGACAAATAGCAAACATTCAGTTATAAAGACATTAGAGCAATAATAATTGTGCAACAAAGCACATCAAGAAGAAGAGCGATTTCTTTTCAGTACCAAAGGCTATTAAGGCATGTATGTTTATGCAAATTTTGTTTCTTCTGATGAAAGCTTTAATTGTACTCATTTAAAAAGTTAGACTAGAAAATTTAATGTTTTTGTGGGAAGATGAATTTTTACTAATTTTTAAATGAACACTGAAAAATGTTACTCAAAATTAAACAATGGTTTTTGGCATGTTAAAGAATTCATAACTAATATTAGATTATTTGGTTTTTGAATGTCACCTTACTCTTAATTCATTATAAATTTTCTGTTGAGAGAGAATGTATGAATGAGAGTTATTACATCAATATTACTTTTATATATCAATTTAACAACACATTAACCACAAATGTGCAGCTGCTATTAGTACTTACCTCTTTTGAAACACATTGCCATGGAAAATTAGTGAAGCATTTAATCAAATGCTAACAAACTAGCTTTAGCTGTGAATGGAACTATAATTTATTTGCTTAAAAATATTTTCATGCATTAACTCTTTTACTGACCTAGTTTCTATAGATATTATATAACAAAAATCATATTCACTAGAGAAGTAAAGGCTGATGTTTAGCCTTGATCATTTACCTATTCAAAATAGTTATTTTTTGGTTTTCTGATTATAAAACTACATATAAATAGATTTACTGTGCAAAGTTTAAAACATATCAAAGAAGTGCGAAGAAGAAAGTAAAAAAATGTCCTTAATCCCACTGTCCAGAAGAAAAACCCAGTAAAATATTTTATTCATATACTTCCAGATACATACATGGTACTCTCACTGATATCAGATGGGAATTTTTAGCTTGTCCTGTCATTTTGTGTAAAAGAGCAAGCTCCTGACATGTGATTATCTCTTTATGAATGTTTATTAAATTGTTGAAACCACCTGATTTAAGACATGGACATTCTATGATCTTACATTCTGGTTACTGACTCATCATTCATGCAAAGTGTATTTAGAAGAACAGATAATGTTTAAAGAGGCCTCAGGGATCATATATTATTATGTCTTTATTAGTAAATTTCTCTTGACTGTGCAGTGAGTTCAGAACAGAGACCTAACACTGCTGCAAATCTTCTAACTCTGGATCTGATTATATATATAAAATAGAGTCACTATTTTCACAAAGTATTTGTGGGTATTAATATTCTTTCTAATAATCTGACTGAAAAATTAAATTTTATGGACAAAAGAAAAAATAATAACTTTCGTTATTGTTTCTGCCAATGAGTTTTGGCCTAACAATATGGAGTGTTGATTGAATATAATCAAGTGCTTTAGTAAAACCGCTCCAAGAGTAATAATAATTTCAGCCTGGACTTACTTAAGATGCAACAAATAAATTCTTGCTATTGCCAAAGATGATCAGAAAATGTAACTAGAAGTGTTCAACAGCAAAATTTTAATAGCACGTTGATCAACCAAATAAAAGAACATGGAGTGAAAACTAACACTTCTAAAACCAGAAAATACTCCCAAGGGGAAAAGAAAACAAGCAAACAAAAAACCTCTCACATCATTGAAAGCACATAACCTTCAAAATGCATGAGATGGAAATAATGGAATAGTGAGAATTACACCCATACCTAAATGCAAAAAAAAAAGTAATACAAATGAAGATGTCATGCACTAGGATGTGAAAGATTTATGAGTAAATTATTTGTAAGTTGTGGCAGATAGAGAATGTCTCTGTGATGGGAATATTTAGATATTCACATTTTTGCTATTTCCAAAGTGCACTTAACCTTGTGTCTCAGATGTTTTGTTTCAATGTGCTCTATTCATGCAACATTAGTATGAAGATGAGAAAATATAGTCATTTGCCTAAATACCCACAAAAGTTTTCTAGTTTCTAGTTCTGCAAAATTGCCACTTTACTGGGGTTTAAAGATTGTGATCATTATCACAGTATTTAGTCACTACAAGAAATTGTAATCACTGCCCTAATTGTTTCCTATAGTTATTTTTGTTAATAATCTTAAGCAAATAACAAACATGAAAACTATAAATGCTTTAAAAGCTAAAACCAAGAGCTACTTAATTTACTATAATCTCTACTCAGTAGAGTAATAAGTAAGTATATAAATATCTCTTGACTGGGTAAATAAATTAATATTTTTTCAAAGAACACTATAGTGTTTCCTTCATGAGACTATGCTGTCTGCTGGTGCTCAAGGTGATCATTTAATTATGTTATGTTTCATTAAGATATAAGCATTGTAATTCTGACCTAAACAATAGAATCAATAAAAGACAGTTTGTAATTGTTTTTGTTCTCCAGCATGAGTTTATTTTCTTCAGAATTTTATTTCTAAAGCTCTTAAATTATATCCTTAATATTTTCTTTCTTCTAACTTTTTAAAGAATTCATCCCATAGTCTTTCTTTCTTTCTTTCTTTCTTTCTTTCTTTCTTTCTTTCTTTCTTTCTTTCTTTCTTTCTTTCTTTCTCTCTCTCTCTCTCTCTCTAAATCTATTTATCAAGAGGTCAAGGATAGCTAGAAAAAGTTTTACAACATAAAATGGTACTCTTTAAAACAATTTTACTACAATTTTGGTTTCTCAGGATTTAATGTTTTGCCCTTTAGGAATCCAATTATCAATAAATAAAATGATATAATTTTTTTAACTTTTAAATACTTTATTGGGCAATATTTATAAAATCTCCCTGATGACATTGTCATGTTTATGTTATTTTTGTTACTTGAAATTCATCAATATCTAGCTCATTCAGTAAGATATTTAGTAATAACATTACAAATTGAAACCAGCCTCATAATTCTTAAAAATATTTATTTATATGTTAAAATACATAATTGAATAACCTAATTAGGTACATTTGTAGTGTCCTATCTTTAAAATATACTAAGTATATTTTATGAATATAGCTAATAATCTCTGTGGCATATAAGTTTTTCTTGGTCATAAAACTATATAATTCATCTAATTCTGTTTTATTTTTATAAAGGAAAGAATTGTTTGTTACAATTTGTGTGGTAATCATTTTTTAAAAATGTTGGGACATTGCAAAATTATCTAATACAGTAGCATAGAAAATGCGATCCTTTAGTCCAGACCTTAAATAATGCATTATAAAGGATACATCTCTAATCTCTCAATAATTAGGGATTTCAATATTTCTTAAAAATTTTCTGAAGCAGTCTGAAAATGAAATACTAATGGCAGTTGAACATTTGAATAACGCAAAGACACAAAGAAATGTACAGGTAAAATAAAATAGAATTATAAATGTATTAAAGATGTGAGCTTATGAAATAAATCTATCAGACATCAAAACTCAAAGTTACTAAACAAAGAAAGACATTGTCAAGGTGAATCAATTTTTTAACTTGGTATGACATGAATAAACAGGGAGAACTACAGAAGATACTGGTAATAAGGACAAAAATTCAGGAAAAGAACTTTGCCTGGATGTTTATGAGCTATATAAAACACGCTGGGAAGACAAATGTAAACCCCTTGTTCTCACTGGCAGGTTTTGAATTAGTTGTAACCTCTAGGAAAAGATCATGGTGTCACTGTAGCTTAATAAAAACATTTCCTCAAAATTCTTCACATTTCAAATCTCGTTACGAACCTAACATATTTTTCTTCTGCTCTGCATTAACCATGTTTCCAGCTTCTGTAAACGTCATTCTTTAACATGTTCCCTATATGCAAATACTGAACTACTCAATCGTACGCCTGAGTCACCCTGCCTTGCGTCTTGCTCGTCTGCCTTCCCTCAGGTATGCTTTTTAAATACAAACCCACACTCCGCCACTTCTTTGTTATCAGATTCTCACACCCAGGTTATAATTTCCATCTGTTGTGTCTAATTTTTGGTGAATTTTCTTTATATATAGAAGATTTGCATTCCATTTCATTTTTATCTTACTACTTATTTGTAATATTGCTCAGTGCTTATTTTTGTTTTGCTGTTCAATTCTGAATGAGTGAGATCTTCAGAGAGCTATCAATACATGATTCTTCTGGAAGCAGGAGGGATCAGAACAGTTTCTGGTATCATACATAGCTCGAGGGTTAACTCTCGAGCATACTTAACTCTCTTGCTACAGCAATGGGCTCTTGCTTTATAATGTGCGACCACTTTGTGTAGCTTCATCTCTTCTGACTAACAACATACCATACTCAGGAGAACTGATGTGGCCACGTTGCTTCAAAGGCCATTGCCATCAGAGAATATGCCATACTTTTCTAGGTGGCTTTCTTGTCTTTAGGTAGTGTATTTGGTATTACACATTCTGAAAGATACTCTTTTACTTTGCTCATGCTGCTATAACAAAAATACCGTGAATTAGGTGGCCATATAACAGAAGTTCATTTCTCACAGTTCTGGAGGCTGGGAAGTCCAAGATCAAGGTGCCAGCAGGTGCACTGTCTGGGGAAGGCCCACTTCTGAGATGGTCATCGGCACTCTGTGTTTTCCCATGGTGGAAGGAAAGAGAGCACACTCTGGGGTCCTTTTGTGAGGGCATTAATAGAATTCTTAAAGGTCTCATCCTCTTTGCCTAATCATCTCCAAATACCCTATCTCTAATACCATCTCACTGAGGGTTAGGTTTCAACACCTGAATGAGGGAGAGGCACAAACACTCAGTCCATAGCAGCAAGGCTGGGTCACTCTGAATATTCTCACACTTTGTTTATCTGCTTAGCCTCTGGTTATGCCCATATGCCTTTCTGTTTAGAGGGAACATTCATGATCAGTTTCTGTGATTGCCATTTGCTCTCTATGTCTCATTTTTTGTTTACCTGTTATATGTGAATAATACTAGTAGCCCATGGGTTTTTATGAGTTTTTAATAAATTAATATTTGCAAATCACTTAGAATAATACTGGGAACATAATAACCAACATTTAAGCATTTCTGGCATTGAAGCGAACAAGCAGATCTACCTCCTCTAGGCCCCTTCCTCGCCTGGTTCTTCTTGGCAGGATCACCACTGCCGTTCACTGAGAGTTTCCTGGTCTCAGAGAGTTTACCAGGACTCACATATCATTTGGAATTCACACATTTTCTCTGACTCCTAGTTTCACTAAAAACATAGTTTGAGTTTTTTTCTCCAGTGTTAAAATCCGTTTGCCCCTCTGAAAACAAAAAAATAGTGGGGACATTTATGCAGCCATATTCCTCCAGAAAAGTCACTTATAACTTGGGAATCATTTGTGGTATTTCTTTTACTTAGGATTGAACTCCTATATTAGCCCTGGGTGGAAATGAATGTGTTATTTGTTTTTTCCTTCCAAGCATCATAAGGTACACCTTGAGGAACTGGCTAAATTGTTCTTGTATAAATATTAAAGGAGTTAAATATGAGAAAGAATGCAAAAATATTTTCAAATGTTAGACAGAGTAAATAAATCTTTCCTGTTATGAAGATCTGTTTGTCATAGGCTTGGCACTCTTAGCAACATACCCAGATCCCCTTGTCTGTGTCCTGGGGCAAAATCTGAATCACAGACTTGCTTTCCCTGTGAGCACACACAAACTCACCCACTGGTCAAAGTAAAATAATATAATGTAATACATTTTATTTGTTTTGTTAAAATGACTATTTTTCCTATATGAGAACAAAAAATAATTTCTCTGATACCAAGGTAACAATAATGACATTTTTTTTTCAAATTAATTTTAGCAGCTCAGTGGGAACACAGCAGAAAACAGCGTGAAAATTAACAGAAAGGTGTTAGGCTCATTTGCGCACACCCACACACTGAAAGTGCAAAAACTATAAATTTGTAAAATTATAAAAAAGGGTGAGACTGTAAGCATTTTGAAAAGAAAATAACAAAACTTCATCTACAAACTTAATTTTCTTATGATCCTAACAGGGACTCATAATTTTCAGGGGTTTTTGTTCTGCGAAGCAGGAAAGGATGAATTCTTCTTTATTTAAATAAAAAAAATTAATGGGGGTTGGAGTACCTATTTTTGGTGATGAAAGGGGCCTCCACATTTTGTTTGCATCTGAAGGAATGATTATGCAGATCGAAGCCCAGATATCACCTCAATTGCTAAGAAAGTCTAGATTAAAGGACATAGCCTTACCCCCAGCAAGAAGCCTAGAAGAACTTGCACCAGGGAACTTTGGAGTTTGCAGACATACTTACCCCAGTGACTACCTCCCTGATTTAGCATATAAAAATAAGAAGAACAATTCTCAAACTCCATTCTTAGGACTTTTGATAGCTTAAGTACACTCAAGCAGGACCCTGGCAATAATCTCTATTGCTTACCAATCAAGTAATTTGTTCCTTTCCCAGAGGTTGGAGAAAGAAAGGCAAGGACATGGGAGATGTGCTCACCTGCAGAAACTAGTGGAGTAAGGAGAAGGCACTCTCCATTGAACACAATTTTCTTTCTTCCTTTCTTGTGTGTGTGTGTGTTTTACTTAATTATTTTTATTGACATAAAATTTATATGACAAAAATATCTTTGAAAGTGTACAGTTCAGTAGCTTTTAGTTTTTTTCATGACATTATACAACCATCACCTCTAATTTTATAATATTTTATCAACACCCCCCAAAACCAACTAACCATCCACAGTTATGAATTTCAGCCTGCCTTCCAGCCCCTTGTATCACTAAATTATTTTCTCTCTTTTGGAATTTGTTTGAATTTGTCTATTCTGGACTTGTCTATTTCATACAAATGGAATCACACAGTAAGTGACCTTTTGTGTTCAGCTTTTATATTCAGAATAATATTTTCAAAGTTCATCTATGATGTAGTGTGTCTCAGTATTTCATTTTGTCATTGCTGTTTCTTGTGTTTTTAACGTACCTTAAGGATAGTTTTACAGGAGTAAGTGAAGGCCACTCAACTGAAAAGATCCCATTTTCAGAACTTGCCAGCCACCCTCACTTGCATTTTGTGGAAACTTGAAGACAGCCACGGGACCGGGAAAGCTTTATAGTGGGAAAAAATGGTGAACTTTAGGTATGTTCTGACTGGAGGCTGTTGATATTGAGTGATGTGAGCAGGCTCATTAGTGGCAGGTCAGCTTATGTGGTTGGTTTGGGAACATCATTGGCTTTTTCTAGTTGGCCGTATGTTGAAAGGATGACAACAGATACGCAAGGTAGTAGTCATTGGCCAGCTCTCAGCTCTAAAAATTTTGATATTAATAAAAATTTATCAATTACAAAATTTATCAAACATTTTTATAAAAACACAAGGCATATGACTAGGCACAGAATGACTAGGGTTCTAGTGAAATGACTCAGTTTGGGTTTATTGGCTGTTACCCTAAAAGAACCAGAATCTAGATAATGATTCCAATGGATGAGATGGAAATGGTGATGTGATCGAATACTAACAGAGAAAGGGTAGGAAGAGAAAAACAATGGACTGGGCTAAATAGACCCCCCTTCTCAGTCTTTTGTTCTTTTCTCTTTGTCTTTTTTTAAACTTTTTCTGTTTCTTTTGATAATAATTTCCCTATTGCCCCTTTCTTTACTATTCTATGTCTCCTGGCTTTCCATTCCTTCCTTACCCAAGTTTCCTTCTCACATTTTCTCAAGAAAATAGGGTTCTGTCTTAGACAATAAAATTATATTATTTTAGTTCAAGCTCAATTGCTTCCAAGTTACATAAATGTCCCTGAGGGAAAACCCTACAGTTATAGTTTTTTAATCTCCTAATCACTTCTGATTCTGACTAACACAGGAGATTAAACAAGTAATGAAGAAAGTGCATCAGAATATATATTTCCTAGAAAGACTTGGTTATTAGGTCTGATATTTTCTACGGAAAGTATATATTGATTTTTTTCATTAAGCAGTTGGTGTATGTTCAACATGTACATTTTCAGCTACCTGAGCTAAGACCAAAATTAACATATAGCTTTGTCACATGCTGGACACACACAAAGAATGGTGTATGACAATATGACACTCACACAAGCCATAATTGCTTTGTAGATATGAAGACACTGAGAGTTCCTTTTGGTCTATGTCTCTTGTTTGGAAATTTATCTTGATAAATTTTTTACTCCTAAAAATGTTCAACACTTGCATAAATGTTCAAGAATTACATTAATGCACTTGGATGCTAGTGACTGTTTCTCTGGGCTTTCCTGTACTTTGCATCTGTCTTCTAAAAATGTAGAAGAAATTATCATATTGCATTTCTGTCATAGGAAGAATATATCAATCCACTCCTACTTTCTTACCTTGATGGAGAGTTGGAGATAGTCTCTATGGATGATGAATATATTTTCCTTTAAGGGGGAAAAACTATCCTGAAAGGAATTACAATGTTTTTAAGGAAATACTTGTCATCAGCAGACATTAAAATCATAGAAAAATAATTCTCGAAAAAGGCAAATCTAAATATTGGAGCACTTTCATTTTATTTTCTTGATCTATTCAATATATGCCATCTTCCTATGTTACTCTATGTGTAATTGTGCCAAAACCGGTTCCATTTTTGTCTGAGAGCATAAAATTTCTAGGAAAAATTTTCCCTAAAATCACAAGTAGCTCCATGTAATCAAATTTTAAAATGGCAGGGTACCTATGCATCATTGTAGCATTTAGTAGAAACTGTGCAACTTGTATACTATCCTTTTAACCAACTGTATCACTTCTTCTCAATAAACCCAAGGTAATAAAATTAAGTCACAAACACTCCTGTCACTAAGAACGCCCCTAGAGAGTTGGTAGCAGTGTTTTGAGCCACACTGTTATTCTGTTCTAGTTCTGTTAAGCTCCTTTCCCTGATTGTCAAGTGTGTCTGTCTTTCACACATGATCTGGTTGCAATCGACCAGGCTTCAACCGAAAATGGTGCCCTCAGAGAGCTAGCACTGAGGTTTCTCCCACGCTGGACCCTCTCAGATCTAGCTTCCAGATCAATCCTTTCCTTGATCAAAGCAAGAAACCCAAACACCATAAAGAAAATTTCAAAGAAAGACCAACTATAATACATAAAAGAAAACATGATTATATAAATGAAGGGTCCTTATGCTCAAAACATTTGCCTTAAAATCTCTTCAATCATAGATCTTTAAAAGCTAATTCCCTATAATAATGGTAATAATATATTGTGATACCTGTTATGATTCAGCTTAAGAATCTTTGTGTTAATGGCTACTTTGGATATTGTATTTGAAGGAAATAGATGAACTTAATAGTTGTGGAAGAATAAAAAGGAGACATTTCAGCCCCTCAGCAAGGCATCCTGTTTAGGGTGTGTGCTGTTACCTTCTATTACATTGGGATTCTAGAGAGCACAAGGCATAATTTGAAGTCCCATTGATAAGGAAAATTTGCACAGGAGTTACAAGGAGAAAAACAGGTGTGGGAAGTCTACTTAAGCAAGGTATTCTAAAACAAACTTTGAAGCCAGTTTGCCTAGCATAGTCACTAATTATGTGATCTTTGCAAAATAATTCACCTATTTTCCACTGTTTTCTTATCCACAAAATTAGTATAGGAGTGTCAGCTTCCCATTGTTGTGGAGTGAAACGTTCAGCACCTTATATAGAAATCTTGTATTTTGTTTTTGGTCGAGGCAAATCCTTTTAGGAATGTATAATTCTATAAGTATAGTAATAAAAAAAAGAATGACTGTACAGTTTATGAGATTGGTCAAGATTTTTTTTTCTGCCTGCTTAGAGGGTAAAGTACTCTAAAGGTTTCATTTAGCATCACAAGCAGTGTTTTGCACACTACACAAATACTGAGAATGCTCTGTGATTTCCTATGAAATATATCCAGATTGAGATGGAAGTTATCCATTGACATGCTTGCATTTTGAAACAATTGTATTGTGGGCAGAAAAAATAGAGGAAATTTGTCCAGAATTTACCAGGATATTATACTTTCATTGGTCATATTAATCAAATATCTCTTAAGGATGTAGTAAAATGTAGTAGAAAACACCAAGATTGGGACCCCTGAATTGGAATAATGACTGATTCCTGATTAACAAATTCTAATTATTCATTCATTCATTCACCCATTCATGTATTCATTTACTTGAGCCAGTCACTAATCCTCTTATAAGGCTCACTTTTCTAATTGGCAAAAGGTGAATGTCGATATCCCTCTTTGGGCTTTGTGATTCTCAAATAACAAAGGTATGTTAAAATGAATTGAAGAGTAAAACATGGTGAAATGCCAAGGGGAACAGCTAGTTTCCATAGCCTATTGATTCATGATTCTCCTCAATAATTTTAGCTATAAAAATAATTTTATGTAAAATTTCATACTAATCTGATACAGAAAACTAAGGCAATAGTGTAATAGAAGTTAAAATGTAAATAGAAGTTAAAGCTGGCACTCTGTTCCAGACTTCTGATAACTCCCTGCTGGCCCCCAGGCTCCGGACGACCACCTGCTGACTAGTTGACTCTCTGTCTCGACTCAGTTAATCTCTTCCTGTCTCTTTGTCCCGGGCCCTGGACAATTCCCACCCTCTGCTTCTGTGTCCTTGGCTCCCACACTCCTGCTCCCTGCTTGTGCCGCGTGACCCCTCCTCTCCCCACTTTGTTACAAAGGTATTAACCACCTGCCTGACCCCTCCTCAGCGCCCAGAATTTGAAGGCTGTCTTCTCTGGGTCCACATGGGTTAATAAAGTGCTCACTCCGTTGACCCCGCATCGTGTCAGTCCGTTTTTCCGCAACAATACATCTTTTGTGTTTTATCTGGATACATGGACCATGAAGGTTCTGTGCTGTTTGTTCTAGTGAGTCCACTACCACAGGTCACTAAAGGTCCTGAATCTTAATTCCAGTGTGTGCGTGTGCGATTTCCTCCACACCCCCAAGCAGTCTCAGACACCACCTGGGCGTCCTAAAATTCAGCTCAGTTTTGACGTTATTTATGCAGAGACAGCATTAGATTCTACAGGACAAGAGACTGATCCCTCATACACACATCCGATGACGATCTCCAGTCCGGCTTGTTACAAGTGCTTCCAACTGATTGGCGAAATCGAATACATTGAATATACTCCTTATAAATTTTACTTTGACAAAAATGCAAACAGTTTCCTTTTATAATGCAACAATTTCCTTGCTGAGTTGACATATATATGTCTTTTTCTAGAGAGAGCACAGTCCTTTCAGTTTAAAAAGATTAATGATATTTTGAAGTTGACGTGTATTATTTCCCTCTCCTGGCTCAGTTTCCTAAGATAATTCCAAGATATTTCCCTAGAACTGTGTGTGGTTTTTGTTTGTATGTATGTTTGTTTTATTTGAAAGACATCTGTTCAGTTAGTTGCTTTTTTTTTGTCCTGAAGATCTATTATTGGAAGAAATATCTGAGGTGCACAATTGGAACAGTAGACTCTTTTCATCTTTCTTTGATATTAATAGAAACAGACTCACAATACAAAATTCATTCTTGAAGTACTGTGTAGTACAAAATGTGATAAAATCAACCACCCACACCACTGACTTCTATGGAAAATATAATGTAGATATAATGTATTATACTCTGAAGGTTTTATATGCTGTCACAAAAATGTTTTGCAGCCTAAACAAGTACTGAGACCCCACTGTGATTTCCTATAAAATATATTCAGATTGAGCTGAAAGTGATCCATGAATATGCTTGCAGACAGTTTTTTTCTGCATAATACAAAAACATTCAGCTTGACATTCTCCTAAGGTATATGCTTAAAACATTTTTAAAAGGCAGAAAACAGTCACTTAATAACAGAACATGTTCTCATCAACATGTTTTCTTAAGTTATCTTCCTTGTGTTACTTCGTACTTGTACTTCATTCATCTGCCATGTGATTTACTTTGTCAAACTCTAAATATTGTATGTATTTAAAGACTTCCTTTTTTCATTTTTTGGGGGATACTAGTTTGCTTTATTCTAATATGCTTCTAAATGTCTCATTTTAAATTATGTTGTATCTTCATGAAAAATTTATCGTATTCCAAACTGCCAGATCCTTTGAACATCTTGATTTTTAAAAGCCAAAGCCCTTTTCTACAAAGCTCAAATCCATAAGAATATTTTGTTCTTCACTTTGTCATGAAAATAATAATCTCTGCCTCTAAAAACTTAAATTACTCTATAAACTATATTTTTAGTAGGAACTAACAGTACTGCAATTACTTCTTTTGATTATTTATCAAACTACATTGAGGTTTTTCAAGAATCTCTCTACCTTTATAAACAATTACAGCATTATCTCGTGATGTGAAAGACTTCTTTCCTTAGGCTAATAATTGTCTTGCCTGGGTAACCATAAGTGTAGATGTTGTATTGAGTTCAACTTTCTTCCTGTCAATGTACAATTTTATAAATGTGCACATTAAACCGTCTTTCCCATTTTCTGAAGCAGCCAGTGAAAGTTATCTTCAGTTTAGGAAATTAGGAGCATCCTTGTGGTCTTACAGGATGGGCTTCTTCCAAAGTCACTTGTTTGTGGCAAAGAATATAGTCTGAGCATCCCTGCAGCCTGATCGTGATGTTTTCGTTTTTTATTTAAATTATTTTATTGTTGTCCAAGTACAGTTGTCTCCATTTCCCCCCACTACTCTCTCCTGCCCCATCCACCCCCACCTCCGACCCTCAATCCTACCCCTTTGACTTTGTCCATGGGTCCTTTATACATGTTCCTTGATGACCCTTCCCCTTCTTTCCCCCATTATCCCCCACCCCCTCCCCTCTGTTTGCTGTCAGTTTGTTCTGTATTTCAATGTCTCTGGTTCCATTTTGCTTTCTTGTTTGTTTTGTTGATTAGGTTCCACTTATAGGTGAGATCATATGGTATTTGTCTTTCACCGCAGTTTAAAATGATTATCCCTGGTTGAATCACTAGTGTATTTTTTCTATTTAGGAGACATGGACCTCATATTTAGAAAATTCCAAAGGTGCAATTTGGCTCTAGCTAGCTTTCTGAAATAGAACCAGTTCTACTTTAATTTCTCAAGTTTGCATTCCCACGTCACTCATTTGGCTTAGCACTCACTTTATTCTTCTAACGGGAGATTATTTTGGTCAGTTAGAGCCTTTGGCAGATAAAGTCTCACTTAGCCCTTCACTGGATAAATGGACAGAGCTGTTCTTACCTCTCCTACAGAATGGCCAGTTCTTCATAAGCCCAGACTCTGAGGTGGTCTGAGTTCTATCTCACTGTCTCATAGTGACAGAAGGTCACAGCTTCTGTCCCTATTAAACATTAAAACCTCATTTTCCTAAAGATTAGGGTTCATATTTCAGTCTCACAAAACCACCACAACTTCACCACTGACAATGCTCGGGATTTAAATTTTCTTTTTATTTCTGACATTTAACACCTCTCCCAAGACATATGTTTTATTTCATCCCATTAATCTCAACTGTATTTAGGTAATGATAGTTTATACGCATTTTTATAGGTTTGTATCAGAAGGATAATTCAGTTTTGCTTAGTCAATAAATTATGTTCAAATAAATTATTGAAATGTTTGGAAACACTAAGTTATAGAAAGTCTAAAAAGCAATACTTTTACAAAGTAGATTTGGTGAGGAGAAAGAGAGATTTCATTTTAGAACTTACTGTAAAATTTTTGTAAATTTATTTACATAAGGTAAATATGTTTTTGTGTCAAGAATGATACAGAAAACATTCAAATTTCATATCAAGCTGCACTGGATACTGTCTGTTTACCTCTACGGATCCAATTTCCACTCTCTTACCTTGATGCATGGAGAGGGACTCACTCAGTTTGCACCAATGTGTTTCCATTCCTTCTGGCTTCTAGTTGGACTTAATTAGTTGAGGGATGGAAGGACACCTGCAGAAAGAAGAGAGCAGGAGGAGAGCCATGTTGACATACTTTCCCACTCTTCCTCCAGACTGAGTTGATGAGATGGTTGTACTTCTGATGACCAAGACCAGCAAAACCTCACTGTATTGCCATATTAATTTTGCTGGCCCTTGAAGACCTTTATCCCTTATTTGTTTTTCTAAATCATGCTCCCTGCTTTGAAAATAGTTCGTCAAACACTCCCAAATAAAAGTAAGTGTGTCGCCCTGGCTGGTGTAGCTCAGTGGATTGAGCGTGGGCCTGCGACTCAAAGGATCGCGGTTCTATTCCCAGTCAGGGCACATGCTTCGGTTGCAGGCCAGTTCCCAGCAGGGGACACACAAGAGGCAACCATACATTGATATTTCTCTCCCTAACCCTTCCCCTCTAAAGATAAATAAATAAGATCTTTTTTAAAAAAGTAAGTGTGTCCTCTTCTTCCTGACAGGACTATAACTTATCCAATAGTTGTTCCCAGAGTAGTCTCAGGAAGTAGAGCCTCACATGTTTCTAGGATTGGGATTCTAGAATTTGGTTGCTCGCATTAGTTTTTGCTAGGGTAAAACTGAACCTGAACATGTAGTGACAACACAATTGCTTCATCATTACCACTGTGAGAAGGGAATGATTATTAGAAAGAACAAGATGGTAGAGTTCAAGTGATTCTGGTACTAATCATTATGAATGTTCAATTAAGAACACAGATAGGATCATCTGGACAGTGGCATCATCAAAATGGCAGAGTAAGAGTGTTTACTGTCTTCCTACCAAGAATACTGATTTGAACAATGACGCATGGAAGAGAGAACAATTTTGGAAGCCCAGGAGTCCAGCAGAGATGATATAGCACACCACTGGAGAAAAAAAAA
>PVKM010032810.1:0-16256 GCA_004027735.1 Carollia perspicillata
TTCTTATGTACTATGCGTCCTCAGTTCCACAGTCCATGAAAGGGCAGGGAAAGGAAATGGGCTGCTTCAGTTGCCACTATGTATGTGAGGGCTTTTCTCCTAGTTTAGCTACTGAATGCCAAGGGCTGTGTAGAAGTCACACTCCAGGACCCCAGCGTGGCAAGGGGACAGATCGAGGATATAAATAGATTCTAAAATACAGTACCTAACAAACAGGTGCCAAAGCAGGGCAATATGGAGTCCCTGGGGTTTCACTGCGGAGTTGGTGGTCCATTGGGATTTGTTGGCAACAAGCCTTATGAGTGTACTCTCTGTGCCACCTAGAGCAGAGAATTCCGCTTTACTGAGTGTAGTTCAGGGCAGGGCAGCAAGACCTGGGCTTGAGCCGGGTGACGTGTCTTCAAGATCAGAGGGTCTTTAACCTCGAGTCCTTGACAACACACTATCCCTTCTGTCCCACCAGAGAGTGACAGGCTTGTTAAAGTGGTCTTTACTGAGGGGACTGGTGAGAGGGAGACGCTTCCATATATGTATCCTTTGAGCCCTTGGAACTTTGTGCTATCTGATTTTATTACTTATGCAAAAAGTGGACGCAATTACTTTTAAGAATGAGTGTTCCTTCATCTTTTATTTGATTGGTGGTGTTACTGCTCATACGGATTTAAGTTTAGAGATTGTAGCCCCAAGATTCCCTCAATAATTTATTAAGTCAATCAGCCTCTATGGTGCACCCAACACTGTAAAGCCATAAAACCAAGTACAGATCTCTGTCTTACTTTTTAAGCACAATACACTTTTGAAGCCTGGTCTTCCATATTGGTACCATGAAGTAAGTGCTTGGTTAATTTAACAAAGGGTTTGACAAATATCTTTAGAAGGATTTACATGCAAGAATTATCCTTGTACTTCAGTAGCGAGTTGGGCTTCCCAGACCTAGGTTAAGCCACCTCTTCTTTCTCCATGGTAACATCTTCCTGCCAGATGTGTCTCTCGGAAGTTTCACTCAGTTTACTGTAGAGCCCCAGACAGATCAGGACTGAATGGCAACTATACTCTTCTCCCTCTACCTCTCTGATGAATCGTCAGTCAAACATAACCAAAGAAGACTCCCTTCTTGGGTCCCACCTCTTCTGTCCCACTCTGGTGACAGTGTCTTTGAGCGTGCTGATTTTAATGCATTGGCCTAATATTAGTGGTGTTCCCTAGGCCGGCACAATGCTCCTGAATTGAACAAATGTCACTGAGATCCAGAGTTCCCTCCTGCCCTGCTCTGTCTCGGTTTGGAAACCCTGAGATTCTTTGGCATAGTTTCTCATCCTCGCTTGAGCCAAATCATCCTCCTAAAATTGCCTGGCTTTGCTACTATTAATTTCAAAGAGCTTGTCTCTCCCTGGGCCCACTGGAACAACTAACTGTTTCCCAGTGACCAGATGACCCCCATTTTCGTGGGCCAGGCTTGCTCTGTGTACTGAAGCTCAGGTCACTCTTCTTCTGTTGACTTGCCTGTCTTCAGTCTTTCTTGCCCACTGACCTGAGGCTCTTATCAAGTGAACGTGCCCATGACTTTTGCCTCTAGATTGACAACTCTACTGCTGGAAATCAGGCGGGGGAGAGTGAAAGGGACCACCATTTCAGTGTCTGAGAATGGGGGAGGTGAGCAGAGTCATCAGCAATTAGCGGATAATTAGCGCTGCTGACCCTTGGGGCTCATCAGCGCTCCTGGGGCCAGCCCCCAGCAATCAGCCAGGGCAGGTCGATAGTGTCAAGCCCAGGAATGAATAGGGCTCATCAGCAGCGCTGGAACAGGGGAGCCAATCAGGGAAATTCAGAGCAGAAGAGGGAGAGAGTGCAGGCGAGGGGTGGGGGAGAGCGAGAGATAGACAGAAAGACAGACAGGAGATAGAGATACAGGCGAGAAATGAGGGGGAAATAGAATAAGACCCACTGAGAAATAGGAATAACCACATAGGAACAGGGATAGAAACAAGGGCAGGGTAGGGAAGACTGGGAGGAAGGAAAAGAATGGAAAGGGAGAAAGATGGAGGGAGAAAGGTAAGAAGAGGGGTAAGTACTGGGTGTAGTGTGGGCCCTTCAGGAAATTACCCAAGAGGCCAGAGTGCGGAACTAAGGAGACTGAGCCCAAGGAGCGAATGAAGATGAAAGGGAAAGAAGAGCCAATGCCAAGAGAGACGCGGGGAGAGTGTGAATGGGGCTGGGAAGAAACGACGGAGAAGGAAAAGAGCCCCAACACGCGTAGCCCTGAGCCTTGATCCCCGGCTTCGGAGTGCGCCCCCTGCCGTCCTGGCCTCGACACCCAAGGGGGCACCGAGGTCCTGTCCCTTCCGCCCTCTGGGCTTGCTTTTGGAGCTGCCCCAGGGACAGAGAAGGGGACCCTGGGGGACTGGCTTGAGTCGGACAGAGGGC
Organism: Carollia perspicillata; assembly: GCA_004027735.1. Classification (NCBI taxonomy): domain Eukaryota; kingdom Metazoa; phylum Chordata; class Mammalia; order Chiroptera; family Phyllostomidae; genus Carollia; species Carollia perspicillata. The sequence continues at coordinate 2,425 of PVKM010032810.1, forward strand.
AGCAGCCCGGGGTGGGGGGCTTGGTCCCGGCCTGTCCCTCCAGTGAGCCCTCCTTGCCTGCCGCCTCGCGCCCAGTCCACGCCCGCATTGAGTGGGCTAAGTGGGGGTGGGCTGGGTGGAAGGAGGGGCACTAGCCCAGCAGCTGCAGCCGCCTTCTCGTCGGGCCGCAAAGTTTCACAAAGCGGCGTGTCCAGCCTCATCAATCTCCATTAATAATAGTTGGTTGGGCCAAGGGGGGCAGGCGGGGGTCCCAGGCCAGCCGGTGGGGCCGCTGGGAACGGGCTCTGCAGAGGGAGCGAGCGGGCTCCGCGGAGGGCGGAGGGAGGAAGTGAAGCGTAATTTGAGGAAGATGGATGAGTCCGGAGGGCGACACCCCCAGCCCGCCCGCTCGCCCGCCCCCTCCCTCCTTAAGAGAGGGAGCGCGGCGCCGGAGCCACACTGCGCCGAGCCCGCGCCCCGCCGCCACCTCGGCCGGGGAGCCAGGGAGCCAGCCCTGCGTGTCCGCGCCGGGTGCCTGAGCCGCGGGGCACACGGCAGCACCCAGAGGGGAGTGCCCCGGGGTGGCCGCAGCTCCCAGCAGGATGCAGAGAGCTGGAGGCGGGAGCGCCCCCGGGGGCAGTGGCGGGGGCAGTGGTGGGGGCCCGGGCACTGCTTTCTCCATCGACTCTCTGATCGGGCCGCCGCCGCCGCGCTTTGGCCACTTGCTCTACACCGGCTACCCCATGTTCATGCCCTACCGGCCCCTCGTGCTGCCACAGGCGCTGGCCCCTGCGCCACTGCCCGCTGGCCTCCCGCCCCTTGCCCCACTAGCCTCCTTCGCTGGCCGCCTTACCAACACTTTCTGCGCGGGGCTGGGCCAGGCCGTGCCCTCGATGGTGGCGCTGACCACCGCGCTGCCCAGCTTCGCAGAGCCCCCGGACGCCTTCTACGGGCCCCCGGAGCTCTCTGCTGCCGCTGCCGCTGCCGCTGCCACGGCCACGGCCGCCCGAAACAACCCTGAGCCGGGCGGCCGACGCCCAGAGGGTGGGCTGGAAGCCGACGAGCTGCTGCCTGCCCGAGAGAAAGTGGCAGAGCCCCCACCACCCCCACCACCGCACTTTTCAGAGACTTTTCCAAGTCTACCGGGTAAGTGCTGGGGCCGACCAGGGAGCCGGGCGGGAGGCTCGTTACCTGGAAATCCCAGACAGAGCAGCCTGCTCCGAATCTCGAATCTCTGCACCTGCCTGAAGCCCAGGAACCCCACACCCCCAGATGGCGGTTCGGAACCACCTCCAGTTCCCTTCCGTACAGGGCACCTCCAGATCCCAGAACCGCAGCCCTTCTCTGTCTCCAGAGTGCTTGAAACCTCACCAAAGACTTCCAAATAAGTGCCTTTCCTCCAGCATTCTAGTCCTCAAGCTGTGACTCCCGCGACTTCTTTTCAGAATCCCTTCATTTTTCTCAGCTGCCGGGAATAGAGAAGCTTCAGGTGTGGGACTGGGTCCTGGGGACAGCAGTGAGATCCCAGGGTGAGGGTGCATTGGACAGCTGTCAATTCAGTAAGGGGAGGGCAGTTCTGGCTTCTGATGAGAAGGTTGTATTGACCCCAGATGGGCTCTGTGAATGCGGGGGCAGAGGAAGGGTCTTAAAGCAGTGGACACTGCTGTTGGTGACCTGTCTTCACCACAGTAGTAGAGGTCACTTTTGAATTGGCAGATTTAGAGCTAAGCCATAAAGAACGAAGTTGTAGGTTTAAGGAACCCTTAGCTATCAGGGGGTCCGTGGCACCTGCTGGACCAGGGCTGACTGGGAGGCCAAGAAAGAGGCTGAGTTGGGTTGGGTGTGGCCCACAAGCCTGAAGATTCAGCTAAGAGCTAATGCAGGAGCACTGGATCCTGGATGCTCCATGGGGGGAGGATGCCCTCTCGAAAGAGGCAGGGTGTATTAAACTGCACCCTGTTTAGAATCAATCTACTTAGAACACTCCTGACTTCCCTATTTATTGTTCCTTAACCCCTGGAAGCCAGGAAAGCTTTTCCCTACCCAGGGGCAGATCCAGGTGTACTGGCCTCCAAAGCTTATACCGTTTGGTGGGCCCTACTTAAGAAAATTAGGGCTACATGCAAGTGTGAGGTTCCTGAATCTTAAACTTATTTAGCATCAGGATGGATCTACCTTTGCTTAATCTTTTATCGCATCCAGCTTAACAGGTGGAAGTGACCCCAGGAGGCATGGGGGCTGACTCTAGTGGAGACTGGGAGGAGATTCAATAGTTTTTTTTGCCCTTTGCCAGGAGAAGGAAATTTCTGATGATAGGTTTCTGGGCCCTTCCTTGAAATTAACCAAAATGCTAATCACTCCTCCAGACCCCTAGGGCTGCTGTAGAGCCTGTCTCCCTCTCCTTTTCCCCCTTACTCCCAGGTATTTTGGCTTTGGGCATTCAGCTGTTGCATTCTCTACCTGGTTGGACCAGGAGGATCCAGAAACTGAAGTCTGCGCAGTATCTCCTAAAGGAGGATCAAAAGGAAATGATAGAGCAGCAACTGGAAGGTGGGAGGAAATGTCCATGAGATAAAAAGGCCCAGAGTGGCAGTAAGGGGGTGCAGACGGCAGAATGATTGGAAGAAGAATGATTGACAGAATGATCAGAGGGATTTTTGAAATAAGATGGTTCTAGGGCAGAAAAGAGAGTAAGGCAGGCCATCAGAAGGATGGCTTTGGAGGCAATAGGAGTGGAAAAAGAACCGGACACGCCTGGCGAAGAGCTGAACTGAGGGGGAAAGAGGGAGGGAGACACCCCAGTGGAGGAGGAGCTGAAGAGGGATGTGCCCACACCACGGGAGCACAAGCAACTTGTCCTACATGGGGTCTCTTTTCAGAAGCAAATAGACTATTGGCTGTACAACTAGACTGAGAGGATGAGGAATAGACAGAGGAGGAGAACAGAAGAGAAATGCTGGGGGGAGGGGGAAGAGTAAAGGAAAGGTCCAACAAACGAGCTATACACCCAGATGATCCAAAGAGAGAGTATGAGAGCGAGCAAGCTGCCTATTGGAAGAGTTGTGTACAGGGATTTTTAGCAAGGCTAAATGAAAAGGGAACAAAGCTGGATCAGAAGTGTGTGTATGTGGAAGAGCTCTGTCCTGAGAACACTGGATGGCAGCTAAATGAATGTCCAAGTAGGAAACAGGAAAAAGTTTCAACACTAGGAGTAATTTTTTTAAAAAGGTTTTTCAATGCTGATCGTGATGGAATATATATAAAGAGAATAATGAAGGAAAGATCATCATCTGAGGAAAATGTTGGAAGCAGAAAGAGACTTATTCTTAGAGTAAAGATAAGGAGGTTTTTTATAAGATTTTATTTATTTTTAGAGAGAAAAGGGAGGGAGAAAGAGGGAGAGAAACATCAATTGGTTGCCTCTTGCATGGCCCTGACCAGGGACCTGGCCCACAACTCAGGCATGTGTCCTGACTGGGAATCAAACTGGCAACCTTTCAGTTTGCAGGATAACACCCAACCCACTGAGCCATACCAGTTAGGGTGACGAGGAATTTCTTTGCTAAGAATGATGGGAAGGAGACCTTACAGAGGAAGAATTTTGAGAGGTGCTGGAGTGAAGGTAATCATTCATTTTGGAAAGAGATACAAATAAAGGGTCTATAGTGGGGCTTCTGGGGTAGAGCAGTAAAGAGATTTCAAAGAAACATTCCAAGAAGATAATGAGAGAGAGGTCTTGTCTGTGACTGCTACTTCTTACCACTCTCAGTACAAACTCTCCCAAGTCTCCTCATCATGCCATTCTCATCCGCCTTCCCAGTCTTGTTTTTTTCTCAACAAATGCTGGACAGAAAATCAGTGTGGGGAGTGATGATGACATATGGCCCATGCTGAAAGTGGTGGGAAAACAAATACACCGTTTTGAGAATTGTATTTGAGTATTTAGTGTGAAATAAGAGAATTCTCTGCTCAAATAATGGGATTGAAGCCACAACATTAGAAGAGTTTGGAGAAAGAATGCTATCTCTGAAATGACAAAGGAGAAGTTGCTGTACTCATGTGAATGAATGGGAGATGTTGGTCTGAGATTATTAATTTACATTTGTTTAGTATTTTACAATTACTAGCCCCTTTAAATGAAATTATAGTGAAGATAGGCCAATTTAAAGACTGGTGAGTGAAGTTCTTTTTCTTGGAATTATAGGGACTACTTTTTAAATTTTGTTCAGAGTCGAGACAGATACCACCCTACCAGAATTGGTAAAGAAGACACTTTATTATTATTTAATTGCATGAGTAGAAGCCATACTACTTGGCACAAAGAAATACTGTTTACAGAAATAATGGGGTACAAAAGGTATTGAAAATGCTAGATTGAAAATAATTCTAGGTTTGGAGTGTGGGGACCAGTGAGTATAATCAGGGAAGGTGTGCTATAAGAGGAGAGAATTGTTAATTAGTAGGGAAGATTTAAAAGTATGAATCAACAGGAAATCCAGAGTAGTGCTGTCTAGCAAGCCGTTTATGTAATTAAAAAATTGTATTAGCCTCATTAGAAAGTAAAAAGAAACAGGTGGATTTAATTTTGATAACATATTTTATTTAACCCAGTATGTCCAAAACATTACTTCAGCATTAATCAATATAAAAATGTTTAATGAAATGTTTCATATTCTCTTTTCATATTAAGTCTTCAAAATCCAGTGTGTACTTTACACTTACAGCACATCGCAGTTCAGAGCAGCCATGTTCCTGGTGGTCAGCAGCTTCACACGGCCAGCAGTGCCCATATTCGACATAACAGATCTAGAGAGTTGTCAGAATAGCTCACAGCACTCCAGATCTCTGTAGATGAGAAAGTGACAGGGGGAAGGAGCTTTGAATTGCAGCAGGTAGTAAAGTCCTCGATGTTATGGATAATGGAGAGAAGAAAACAGTAAGCCCTAAATGGCAGGGAAAAAAGAGAAATCTGCCTCGAGTGAGATGGGCAGAGATGTCTTGTGTGTGGAGGTGCGTGTGAGGTCAGGCTCAAAGCCAATGTGAAGACGTGGTGCAAGTACACATCCCAGAGACGACACGTGAGGAGGATGCTGTGTGCCGGAGGAATGAAGAGAAGAGGTGTTTGGGGAAGTGCAGAGGACACTTTAAACGGGCGTCTAGGGCAGTGGCTGACTCAGGAAGAAAAGGGTTGGATTGCCTGAAAACAAATACTGAAGAAGTGAGGGATGTTAGATAAATCATGTATAATTGTCAGATGGATGATAAAAATAAAGTGAGAGATTGATAGGAAAGATAATGCCAGCTAAATATGGTGAGGAAAAGAAAACATTTGTAGTTAAGATGACATAGAGAAGAGAATGTGATAGGGCAAATCTGAGAGAGGGCAACGTAGTGAACATTATTTTTAAAGACTGCAGAAAAAGGTTTGCTAATTTCTGAATAGAGATTGGCAATGATAATGAAAATAATGCCAGAAGACCAGGAAACTTCCAAGGAGCCTGATAGCTGAGTGCTGATTGCTGCAAGTTAAGCACCTGACTGTAGCTAGAAACCATTTATGGGACCGTTGGTTTCATGATTTCTGAATCGGTGTCCGTTATGGCTGCCGAGATCTATTGACTCATGAGAGAAAAACAGGAAACGATAACGTGAGGTGGAATCAGAAACTTCCATTAGAAACAGGAGGCAGATTTTTCTTGGGAGTGAGAAAGACCCAGAGTGTATTTTCCTAAAAACTTTGAGGAATAGTGTACAGTGAGAGTGGTTGCCCCATTGACACTCATAGAAAAGCAAATATTGCATTGACTTAATATGACTGAAGCAGTATTTCTTCGAGTTGTGACACATGGGTTCAGGTCACTCATTAGCTGTGCAACTGTGGCAAATCGCTTAGTTCAATTCAGGGAACATTTATTGTTTTCTGTTATGGGCTTATGGGCTTACTATGTTCAAGACATGCTAAGAGATTCAAAGTCTCACAACTTCTGTAGGCTTCAGTTTCCTCATCAGTAAAATAAAAGTTTTGGTATAGATGATCTTTAGTGTTCCTTTCAATTCCATAGAATAAAAGCTTATTTTAAAATCCTCCATGTTTAAAGTAGGATTCTTAATATGGACTCCATGGACCTCTTATGAGAGGATCTATTAATTGTGGATGGGGAAAAAATACATCTTTATTTTTATTAACCTCTAACAAAATTTGTACTTCCTTTAATTATAAATGTCACCCAGAAAGCGTAGTACCTGAGATTCTTCTCACCGATAGAAATCAAATATTTTTCATAGAAGTTTAGAATATTTGGAGGCAACTTTTTGTTTAATTAATTAATAAACATCACAAATTTACTTCAAATATTTGATAACTATATTTTTGTAAAATTGACTTCTAATGTAACCCTATGTGTTTTAAGTTTAACACCTAAGAGCATTATTCTGAGAAGGGGTATATAGGCTTTATCAGATTACCAAGGAATTCATGGTACAAGAAGGGTTAAGAACCCCTGGTTGAGTGAGAGAGGTCTCAGAAATGACCAGAGGAAATTCTCCTTAGGAGGATTGGAATGGGGTACTGAGGTGCCTTGTACCATGGGGAAGGTAGCCCTTGGGAGGGGGAGGGGTGGAAGAGGGGAGAGATCTCTGCAGTGGCACATGTAAATATGGAGATATCCATTATAAATGACTAGGAAGATCATCTTAGTGTCATGGGCAAGGATAGTCCATACTGGGAATAATGAGAGAGGGGCAGTAACTGGAATAATGAGGGGAAATGTTTCATTGGAAAGAAGGAAGAACTTAGTATGAGCAGTGCTTTGCACTGAGAGCGAAGTTACAATGGGAAGCTATAGGGAAGTATTTTGCCTTGGAAGTAATGGGGAAAGAAGGATCTTTGAGGCTGACTGAGAGTTAGGAAATAGAAAAGCGAGAAGTAGAGGAGTAGATGTACAAAACAGAGACGTTTAATTAGGGATGGTGAGAGTTTGGCAGGAGAGGACTTTTGTCTAGAGGGAATGGGGAGATGCCCCAAGCTGAGGCTGGAGAGAAGAAGGCCATATCCAAACCAGTTGAAAGGACAGAATCGTGTAGGCAGGTGGTGGTGCCATGGCTGCAGCGGTTGCAAGGGGACAAAAAAGAAGAGGTTGGGGTGTTTTCACTGGAAATATGGTTGTCCTGGGAGAAAGCTATCAGCTTAGAGTGATGTGGGAGAGACATTGATGTGCTCATTGGGAGAGAGAGTGACAGGGAGAAGAGACGCCTGAGCCTGGCGTGATAGAAGGGTGACTTAGCTGTAGTCAGAAGAAGCAGCACTGTACCGCTGTTCCCTTTCCCTCATGGAAGAGAAAGACATAACCTCCAAGTGATGAAAAGAAAAATCTGTATTAGAAGTAGGGAGACTGCAGGGCAGAGGTCAGGGTTATGAGGGAAAAGCACTGTGTGAGAAATGAGGACCGGAGAAACAGGACAATACCTCTGAACCGGGGGTGATGGGAGGTGGGCTTCTCGACTGTGAGTCCTGGGGAATGGTACTATCATAGAAGGAAGACAATGGAACCGTGTTGGGGACAATGGGAAGACAAGTGGTGCATACAGAGGTGTCCTGGAGGGGGGAGGGGGGTGAAATTATCCTGAGTGACAGTAAGAAGCTCTGTGTGCTGGACTGGATGACAACTCCATAAATTATGGGTAAATACTAGAAGTATGTCACCAAGTATTCTTGGCCAAATCACACCTGTGTCTTAGCTTCCTCGTCTATAAAATTAGGTGGTCTGTAAGGCTGCTTCCAGCTCTGCAATTCTGTTTTTGTCTGTAAAGATAAACATGAGTTTATTAATGAGTTGTTCCCTTTATTAAGGGATTGGGGGAGAGTCTATACTTCTCAGTGCTGAGTTGTGGTAGCTGAATGGGAAGAGCAGCCCAGGAAATGCACGTCTTAAGGTGAAATCAGGGCTGGGTTTAGGATAGAAAAGGGCTTTGTCATCTGGGATCTGGGAGGTGTTGCCTGAGTTGTGGCATGTGCAGTGCTCAGATTAAATGAGAGAAACATGTGGTAAGGGTGGGAGTTTATCTAATCCAGGCCAAAAAGACTGGGCATCATTTGTGACTGACTTTACCTGGTGGGCAAGAAAGCAGTGCCCAGCAGGGAGTGAGGAAAAGAGCAGTGGTGGTGTGCAGTCATTCCTACCTCCCATATTCCGTACCCAGCTGGTGCCTCGTTTATGATAGGGTGACGTCAGAATTCGGTCTCTTCCCGTTCAGTGTCGAAGAGACGTGGCGAGCGCAGAGGAAGGAGTGTGGGCTTCGGATCCAGATCTTGGTGCCACCCTTTCTTTGTGACCTAAAGTGAAATACTAACCTCTGCAGTCTCCATTTCCTCACCAGTAAAACCAGGGCAATGATACTTACCTCACAGAATTGAGACTTAAAAATGACTTATGTGAGAAGATATTTGTCCAGCATCCTAATGCAATAGTTGTGCGAGAAATTACCGGCATTGTCCACGTTCTGGAAATGGACAGGGAGCTTTCCTGGGAATTAAGTTGGGAAACACATCTTCCCTAGCAGTTGTGTAGGAGAGGTGACACTCTGCACCGATAAGGTCAAATGCGTCTGGGAGTGGTATTAGAAAGAGAACTGTATTCTGTGAGTTATTCATATGGGGAACGCCAGGAGAGAGCATTGTGTGAATCTAATAGGAGGAGATTTTGTCTCCGGCTTTTTCTCTCTATTTTTTTAATGTTATTTTATTTTAATTGAGTTTATTGGGGTGATGCTGCTTAAAAAATTCTATAGGTTTCAGATGTGCAGTTCTGTAACACATCATCTGTATGTATGTTGTACTGTGTGTTCACCACCCCAGTTCAAGTCTCCTTCCGTCACCACTTGTCCCCCTTTATCCCCCTTCTCCCTCCCTCCAGTCTCCTTTCCCTCTGGTCATCACCATACTGCTGTCTGTGTCTATGAGTTTTGTTTTGTTTTGTTTTGTTTTGTTTTTGCTAAATCCCTTCACCTTTTCACGCAGCCCCCGATCCCTCTCCCCTCTGACAGCTGTCAGTCTGTTCTCTGTATCTATGAGTCTGTTTCTATTTTGTCTGCTAGTTCAGTTTGTTCATTAGATTCCACATATGAGTGAAATCTTATGATATTTGTCTTCCTCCTACTGGCTTATTTTACTGTTGAAAAAAGTAAGATTTCCTTCTTTTTGTGGCCAAGTAGTATTCCATTATGCAAATGTACCATAGCTGTTTGATCTGCTCATCTACTGGTGGACACGTGAGCTGCTTCCAAATCTTGGCTGTTGTAAATAATGCTACAGTGCACATAGGGGTGCATATCTATTTTTTGAATTAGTGTTTTTGGTTTCCTCAGCTATATCCCCAGAATTAGAACCACTCAGTCTTTTTCCCCCTTCATTTGTTTTCCGCCTTCATTCGTGTCTCAAATGTTGGCATCTTTTTAGATCCCAAAGCTGCCCGAAGCTCTTCTGCTGTGTCCCCCTGCGGCCTGTTCCTCCTTTCTGTCCATTAAAAAAAAAAACCCTCCTTTTTTTCTTCATCAAAATTCCTATTCCCTGATATGCCTGATCTCAACTTGATGTTAGGAGCAAAGACTTTGAATTAAAATAATTCACACTCAGATTGATCAAGAAGAGTTTTTTAAAGTTCGAATGAATTTCAGACTGGTCAGATTTTAGGTGGTGGTATTATGAATCATCTCAGGTAATATGAAAAGATTATCTTGGATGGGAGAGTTATGGGAGTGAGGTGGAGATGCCTACTTTCCCTGGAGTCATGCGATTATTGTCACTTCTAGGTACAGTGTTGCATGTAGTCAGAACTCTTTGAGTTGCTGGTGACAGTGGCTTAACTCTAATTTAAGCTAAAATGGGTAGTTATTGATTCACGTGACTGCAGAGTTCAGGAGTGCAAACTGTGTTATTAGGTCTTTTCTTCTTGCTCTCACTTCGCCTCCTCTCCCTGTCTTCACCTATTCTCGCCCCTGAGAGAGGCAGCAGGAGGAGGGTGGCATGAGCCTCAGCCGGCCTAAATTTTCATAATCCTAGGTTGGGAGCCCCGTGCATTCTAGCACATAAAAAATCCTGGGTTGGCTGGTTAACTAGCTTGAGTCAGGTGCGCAGGGAGATGGGCTGTTAGGATTGGTCAGATCTAGGTCCCATGCCCACATGGTCACTCGGGGGAAATGTGATCGACAGTCCCACTGTCCTGCGTAATAGATGAGAAGCCGTGCCCAAAGGAAGGGGGTGCTGTGAGTGAACAAAGGGGGAAGGGATGCTTGGCTGACAAAACAAACCCCAAACAGATACCCATCTCAACCAGAAAGGAAGAAAAGAACCTGCCTTTAACTCCCTTTCAGTAGCACAGAGCAAAGCCTTCTCCCAGATAAGAAGTCCTCGGAGTGCTAGCAGAGATACCGCGAGTGAGGCCTGGAGAGAGCTCTGTAATGAGGAAGGTAGAGAGAGATGAAGATAGTGGGAATTTCTGTTCCTCGATGAGGCTGATGCCTGCACGTGAAAGGGCTGTACTTGACGGGCGCGGGAGATGGTTGCAAACTGGAAGCTGCAGAGAATTGATATTAAAACAAAGCTGTTTCTGGAGTTGGACAATGTTATTTTTTGAATGAGAAAATACATTTCTAAATAAAAGGAATGTTGACTGGTAAGATTACATCATCAAACCAATAATGCCAGAAAAAAATATGAGAAAGATCTGATGGGAGTTTCGTTTTGGGGAAATGAGAGAAATAGCGTGTTAAAGGACAAAGGTGAGATTCGGTGAGTGAGGCCTCTCCCGTGGCAATTTGAAGAATCTCCTCTAAGAATATTAAGGGAAGATATTAATAATTAGGCTAGAGCTCTTCAGTAATAAGTGAAAGGGATAAGGTCTACACACTAAAACTGGACTTAACAGGAAGGTTATTTATCTGATGAGGCACCCGGGGAGAGGGTTTTACTTCAAGAGGGAGGGAGGAGAAGATATTTTACTGCAGGGGAGAAAGAGCATTGACTAGGGATTTAGGAGACCAAGTTTTTAGATGTGGCTCTGTCCCTAGCTGTGTGACTTAGGAAAATCATTTAATCTTTCTGAAACCCATTGTTTTCACCTGAAAATAAGGTTACCAACCTCCCATTACTACTTCTAATAGGTTCTACTCCACTTCAGTGAGTTGCTTGAAGATAAAATAATACATGTGAAAGTGTTTTGGAAAGCTAAGGTGCTCTTGGCAGTGATGAACATTAGTATGCCATGAGAGGAGCTTGGAGTGCTGGGGAGTTTGCCCTGAACTTGTCAGGGAGGTGGGAGCGGCTCTGGACGGTCGAGGTGTAGAGAAAATTCTCTTGGCGATCTGGAGTCAAGAATGCTGGAGCGTCCGGGGAAGAATAGCGCTAGAGAGAGAGAATGAGTTTTCCTTACGGTACCTAAACTGTAGGAAGGGGTCAGAGCATAGGGGCATAAATGGGCGGGGTGAGTGAAGAACAAACTGAAGGTGAGCTAGCTGCTGTAAACAATGGGAGAAAGCACTGTCTTGGAAAAGAGTAGAGCTGTGCTTCTGCACAGAGCTGTAATTCCGATGGTGAGGTGGAGACTCCAAAATGAGAGTGGTGGCAAACACACCCCTTTTTCGAAGGACGACCTGGCTTCCTCCCCACCTTTTTTTTTTTTTAAGATTTTTTATTTATTTATTTATCTTTAGAAGGGAAGGAGAGAGGGAGAGAAACATCAATGTATGGTTGCTTCTCGTGTGTCCCCTGCTGGGAACTGGCCTGCAACCCAGGCATGGGCCCTGTCTGGGAATTGAACCTCGGTCCTTTGGTGGGAATTGAACCTCGGTCCTTTGGTGGGAATTGAACCTCGGTCCTTTGGTTCGCAGGCCGGCACTCAATCCACTGAGCTACTCCAGCCAGGGCTCTCCCCACCTTTTGACACCCCTGCCCCATTGGTTCTGTACTCAGGAAGCTGAGGAGTGGGCCTGGTCAGTAGGATGAGGAGACAGGGTGTCCCAAGGGCGGGTGGGGAGTGCAAGAGTCATCTCGGAAGTAGAGGGAAGAGAAGTCAGAACCGAGTGAGCTGGGGAGAGGCTTCTCTTCAGTGGGTAATAAGACTATTGATTTTATATACAGTGGTACCTCACTACTCACTAATTTGTTCTGGAACTCGTGATGAGTGCTGAAACAGATGAGTACCGAGCAAGCAAGGAGTGATGAAGCATTTTCTCTTGTGCGATGGCATTGCCACTCATCCAAGTTCTAGCAAGGGTGACAAGTCCTCAGCAAGTGCCGAGTGCGGAAACATTTTTTTTTCTTGTCAAAATGCAATGAGTACAGGGTCTGACGAGTTCTGAAGGCAGTGAGTACTGAGGTGTGACTATGAGCTAGAATAGCAGGGTGGACGAGGGACAGCACAGGGGCCCTGTGGGTTCCCATAGCTGGCATCTAAAATGGTTCTCCACTCCTGGGTGGCTTTCTGTGCCACGACTCAGGCCCACCCTCCTTAGTGACCACAGCTGTGGGATTCCCCCTAGACGGTACAAGCCTGATGCTGTTTCTTCCCTTCCTTAAAAAATTGTATTTTTTCCATTACCACTTAACCCCTTAGATCCCCTCCCCCCTGCAATCACCACACTGTTGTCCTTGTCCATGAGTCCTTTTTCGCTCAGTCCCTCCACCCTCTAACCTCCCCCACACACCAGCTGTCATCTGCCCTCCATCTATGAGTCTGTCTCTATTTTGCTTGTTAGTTCAGTGTGTTCATTGGGTTCCACATATGAGTGAAATCATATGGTATTTGTCCTTCTTCGACTGACTTATTTCACTTGGCATAATGTTCTCCAGGTCTATCCATGCTGTTGCAAAGGGTAAAATTTTTTTTACAGCTGAGTACTATTCCATTGTGTAAATGCCCCACAGTTGTTTTATCTGCTCATCTACTGAGGGACACTTGGGATGCTCTGATATCTTGGCATTTGTAAATAATGCTGCAATGAACATAGGGGTGCTTATGTTCTTTCAGATTAGTGTTTTGGGTTTCTTTGGATATATTCCCAAAAGTAGGATTGCTGGGTCAAAAGGCAGATCCATTTTTAATTTTTTGAGGTCTCTCCATACTGCTTTCCACAGTGATTGCACCGATCTGCATTCCCACCAACAGTACAACAGGGCTCCCCTTTCTCCACACCCTCGCCAGCACTTGTTGTTTGTTGATGATGTTTCTACTGCAAAATACCTGCCATGGGTTCTTTGACCTTGATTTCTTCTCCAGCCTGACGGACCCATGACCAAGGTGGGGCTTCTCCGTCTCCAGAGCTGCTTTCCTTCCTCCTGGAAGGAAGGCCCAATGAAGTGCATTCGGCAGCCTGAGCGCTGCTCTCTGAAGAGGGACAGATGCCGTGCCACGGGCTCTACGAGTAATCGTGGTTCAGACCTTGTGATTTTTGGTTCTTAGGATAATAGCATCCACCAGGAGAATTCACATGAACTCTGGATGCATCCTACTAACTAATCCGCCCCACACTTATTCCCCCTGGACAGACACCACATGTTCTTCAAAGACCTTGGACATACCCATAGGGAACAAGTTGAAAATGCAATATACTCCTCTGTTGCCAGGAATAACATTTTCACACACGAAGGACAGGACCTTTCTATCTGTTTGGCTTCCCTACCAAGCACAGTCAAATCATCTCTAATTTAAGGGGTTTTTTTTTGTTGAAATTATTCCCCTCAGAATCGTTATTTCCCATGTACATTTTTTGAATATATATATATTTTATTGATTATGTCATTACAGTTCTCCCATTTCCCCCTTCATTCCCCTCCACCCTGCAAACCCCCTCCCACCTAC
>PVKM010032811.1:0-16223 GCA_004027735.1 Carollia perspicillata
AGAGGCGGAGAAGCTCCACTTCCCCCAGGGTCCATTCTCTGCCAAACAGGCCCAGTAAATAAAAAGGCTCAGCTTTGAAGAGAGAGGAAAGACACCGTAAAGCGTTTATGGGCTAGGCTGGTGGTCAGCAAGCCCTCCTCTGCGAAACATACCCAAACAAGTGGCCCTGAAGTCTCTATGGTGGCCGGACACCCCGTGGACCACCTCAGTTGCTCTATCCTCTCGGTCTCTTCACCAACCCAGCCCCTTGTTCTGACCCTGCCTCCCTCAAGGCGGATGGAGTCGCCCCTCCCGAAGAGGACTCAGAGCAGGGCTTCCCGAAAGGAGTCCCTGGGCGATGGGGCGTGTGTGCTGAGAAAATGCTGGCACCGAGGGTGGGAGGGGAGCCCTTGTGGGCTGCAGTCAGCACCGAAGGGGTCCCTGGTCATCACCACAGCGGAGGTGGGCAGAGCCCCCAGCTGCGGAGGGCGCCTTCCCAGGGGTGGACACGGACACGTGCACAACTAGCCCAAGCCCACCTCTGAGTGCGGGGAAGACGCTGTTGACTCCCGGGTCAGAAAGCAGCCCCACGTCCAGACAGCTGCCAGTGTGCCCATCTCAGAGCCCATGCCATGCTTCTCAGTTCGCCCACTCAGCATTCCTCCTAGCAGTCAGCGAGCCAGTGAGGACGCCAGGATCCCTGTGCTTTCCTTTCCCTCCAGGTTTCGTGCCCACAGTCACAGGGTTATCAGAATGACATCCTGGAGGTGAGGAGTTCTGTGAGCAGCTCTGGCCCTCAGCATGCCGACCAAAGGGTTCCTAAGGGAGCCCATCACCCACAGCATCACACCTGCTCTTTAACCCACGGCAGGGGTAAAGGGTAGAGGGAAGCCAGGAGCCTGCCTTGTCTTCCTCTGAGTTGTCCGCTCCTTTGCCTTCCACGGGTCAGTAGAGAGCTCTAAGGCCTAAAGAGCTCTGGCCAGCCCAGGTGAATGTCTAACCCCCTTGGGTGGACATTAACAATTCTCCTGCTGTTCTCTGCCAAACAGCTATCAACGTTCCACTGGAAAACCAGAGGGAAACGACAGGCCCTAGTTGGCCTCTGCCTCCTACTTAGCTCAGTCTTACCCCTCTCTCATATATATACGAATCATACCATACATATATATTTATATATGAACGAAGCTGCTGTCACCTAACTAGATGATACTTTGCGGTGCGTTCAGTGTCTTTATATTCGGATGGTTCTTGTCCAATAATCGCTGAGGGAAATACCTGCCCTTCCCTAGAAAATGATAAGCTCCTGGAGGTTTTGTCTATATTTTAAGCATGTTCCTGCTTCCCCAAGTCCACACGGAGCATAATGCCTTCACAGAATAGGCATTTCATAAATATTAGATGAATTAGTTAATAAATTAACCTGCTTTAGTAACTTGTTCCATTATCTAAATCCTTTCTTACTGAGAGACGGCTTTCCTCTTGCCTGAGCTAAATCTTCCTGCCTAATTTCTACCTGTCGCTCTCCGTCCACTTGCCGTGTCCTCAGTGGAAATGTTCACTTGGCCATCCTTCCCCGGGCACAGCCCTGCAGACTTGGCAACTCCTGGGCAGAGCCTCCCAGCTCCTTTCTTTGCCCACACACTTCCTTGGCAGCCCCTCCTCACTGCTAAAACTCTCCCCTTGTCCGTAGGGCTCTTAAATCAAAGAAGCCAGCTGTGGGGCTAGAACAGCAAGGGCCTAACACCTAGGAAGGACCAGGGGAGAAGCTCCCAGCTCCAAAATTCCTGCATAAATACAGCATCTTGAAGAGCAGCGTAGAGCCCCTCTCTTTTTCTGGATGGACCCCCATCCTGTGCTCTCACCACCCCTTGCTCACCTCACAGGTAAACGTTTAAGATCAACCCAGGAAATAAATGATCTATAGACCTATATTCTTTCATTGACTACACTCACCTGACATTTATTGGGCTCTTATAATTTGTCTGGTCAATAAGTCCTACTTACAGCCCTAAAGGAGCTCCCAGACTCCCAGGGAAGGCGGTCATGCCAAAGCTACTTGACTGCCATGTGGTCTGCGCCATGATCAAGGTGTGCACCAGGTGCTGCAGGGCTGTGCAGGGGGGGCCCAGGCTTCACAGGAGAGGTGTCATTGGAGCAGGGTCTGAAAGGGTGAGGAAGGGTTTCCCAGGAGGCCTGCCAGGCTCTGGCTCTGGACCTTTGCTGGAAGAACTGGACTCAAACTGGTTCTTCTGGGCCTCGGGAAACAAAGTGGGTAGCAGATCTGAGTCTCTGCAATAATTCCGCCGAAAAGTCTAAGGAAATCAGAGGCCTAGATTTTTCCTAGGAACCAAAAAAGGGTGGGGACGGGGCAGACTAGCAGAGCCCAGCAGAGGAGTGTGTGGGAAGTCTCAGCAATGGGCATTTGGCCAGTACTAGAGTCAGGGTTCCAGAAAAACCTGTCTGGATATCCAGGACCCAGTAAACCACTCAGAATACTAGGGAGGCCCCAACCCAGACAGCAGAGGCATCCAGGGTTTGGGATGGGGAGATCCAGAAAGTCGCTGTCTCAGAAAACCTGGATGGACTTAGGACCTGAATTTGGGCTCAGGTGGATCCAGACTGAGGTGGGTCAAAAGCCAGCCGTTGGGCTGGGAGCACGTATGGTAGGAAAGTAAAAGAACAGATGCCCAGCTGTGTTCACCCAGGTTCCCCCAGGCAGGGCCTGCGACTTGGGACTGTGGGACAGTGATAGAGCCCCTGGGGCTGGAGTGAAGCGTAAGGTGGGAGATGATATTAGGTAGGCCGGCAAGGCCTCTGCGGAGGGATAGAGCTCTGGTCCCGTAGATCATGAAGATAACATCGCTCCTAAATTTCACTTCCTCTGGACCTAGAGCCCCTGGTCAAGGCCTTTCCCAGGCACCCACAGGGCTGCCAGTGGTTTTACAGGTGCACACCTGACCACTCCCCGTGGGCAGCAGGGAGGATCTCGGGCATAGGAAGCCACGCCTCCTTTTCTGCTCAGGGCTTGTCCCCACTGTAGCCACTCTGGTTGGGCCTAGGGTAGAGAGGAACAGGATTCCCAGGAAAGGCGGAGCTGGCCCCTGGGAGAAGGCCGGAGGACTGTGGACAGCCTTGTAATTTAATTATTTGACTGCAGAAAGGAGATCTCATCTACTGTGTGCTCATCCCCGTTAAGCTAATTGTCTGTCTCCTCTATCTTCTCCCCCACTTGCTGGGGAAGTTGTGGCCTAATTGACTTATCACAAAGATAATGGCTGACACTCTAGCCAGAGCTGAAAAAGCAGGATCTCTCCCACAGCAGCGCAGGCTCCAGACAGGCCCCCCAGGGGCTGAGATGCGGGCAGTGGTGGGAGAAGAGAATAAGCCCAGTCTCTGGGGGGAGGGAGACTGTGTGGAAGATGCTTAGCCAGATGAGTCTAGCCAACCAGTTGTCTTGCGAACACCAGGGTCACCTCTCTGCTCTTTCCTGCCATCCGAGGGGAGCTCACTTATGAAACAAAAGAATCTCTGCTCTGGGCATGCCTGGGATACTCTCAGAGAGGCAAGCAGGCAGCACATAGGAGAGAGCTTGGACTTGGAGAACAGACAGATGACAATCACTCCTTATGAGCAGGGTGACCTAGGGCAAATTACTTCTCCGCT
This sequence comes from Carollia perspicillata, assembly GCA_004027735.1. Classification (NCBI taxonomy): domain Eukaryota; kingdom Metazoa; phylum Chordata; class Mammalia; order Chiroptera; family Phyllostomidae; genus Carollia; species Carollia perspicillata. Next base: position 3,643 of record PVKM010032811.1, read on the forward strand.
CTGAACTTCAGTTTTCACATCTATAAAGCGGAGACAGTTAAACTCACAGTGTGTTATTGGTGGGAGCATTCAGTGAGATGGTGTAGGAGATACAGCAACGGACACATGTAGTGCTGGAAGCTTCCACTCACCTGTCCTGATACTTGGGGACAATGGCAAAGGGCTGGGGGTGGGCAGTGGGGCCTCTGTGGGAAGAGGAGGAGACCAGAGCGCAGCACCCTGGTTTCAGACCAGCAGCTGTGGAGTGTGCATGGGGCAGAGTCTCAGAGCTGGCCTTCCTTTCCTGTCGTGTGGGGCACATCAGCCCTGTCAACCCCAGGTCCCCAGAGAGCTGTGAACTGCATCTCTGGGTGCAGACAGTTGGCACAGGGGTGATGAGGAATGACAGGGAGATTAGGGTGAAAGCCAAGCAGTCAGATAAGAGTCAAGAAGCACATGCAGCATCACCATTCAAGTTCCAGGACAAGTCTGAGGGTCAGGATTAATGCAGGCCGGCCAAGGCCTTGAACAGAGACAGCGGGTCCAGGGCTGGGGAGATGCGGGCAGAAGAGGGATGGGAGTCAGGGGACAATAGTAGGGCACCCCAAGAGACTCTACATGTAGAAGAAAACAAGGCATCTGTGCCCCAGAGGCTCTCTGTTCACAGCCCACGTTGGGGTCAGGAGGAGCCCACGGGTGAGGCAGGTGAGACAGTACTGCTGGCCAGCTGGGGCAAATAGGGGCCTGAAAGCAGCACTCCCCTTGCCTTCCCAGTGCCCCCTCTGATCCAGCCCTTTGAGTTCCCACCTGCCTCCATCGGCCAGCTGCTCTACATCCCCTGTGTGGTATCCTCGGGGGACATGCCCATTCGCATCACCTGGAGGAAGGACGGACAGGTGATCATCTCGGGCTCTGGCGTGACCATCGAGAGCAAGGAGTTCATGAGCTCCCTGCAGATCTCCAGCGTCTCGCTCAAGCACAATGGCAACTACACATGCATCGCCAGCAACGCAGCAGCCACTGTGAGCCGAGAGCGCCAGCTCATCGTGCGTGGTAAGTGCGGGCAAGCCAGCAGTGGGACAGAGAGAGTCCAGCTCTGAGTACTGCTGAGAGTCTCTGGGTTTCAGGTTTGGATCGCAGGCTTATGGCAGGTTGGCTCTGTTAGGTGCCTTAAAGATCCAGAGGTTCAAAGCCGCTCACTTTCCAGGCCAGGAAACTGAGACCTCGCGCGGGGGAGACACTCACTCAGTTAGTCACTGGCATGACAGAATTGGAACTCAGAGCTCCGAACTCTCAGTCCAGCCACTCAGAAAGAGCTCTCAGCATCTCTGGTTTGGGAGCCGCCAGGCCCTGGCTTTAGAAGAGTCCAGGGGACGCTGACACTGAATGGAAAGTTCCCGGAGCCCAGAAGACCTATCAGAGACTGCGATGCTCTGTTTCTCCCACCTCCCCTCTGTCTGCAGTGCCCCCGCGATTTGTGGTGCAGCCCAACAACCAGGACGGCATCTATGGCAAAGCTGGAGTGCTCAACTGCTCAGTGGATGGCTATCCCCCACCCAAGGTCATGTGGAAGCACGCCAAGGGTAAGGTCCTGGTCATCCAGCAGCTCCCAGTAGCCAGGGATAGGGAAGGAAGGATGGTGATGAGACCTGGGCCAGGGTCTCTACACACAACCCCTAGCCCTGGGTGGGAACCCTTGGCTCTGAGCTTCAAGCAGACCCTGGCTATACCTGATCTGGAGGTCACCCTCGGGCTCCCCTGTGGTCTGTGGACCAGGACAGCTCTCATGCTGACTACAAATTCTCTTTTGTCCCCACAGATTGACCTCTCCCCTCCCCCTCCAGCTCTAGAACTTGGTGTACTCCATTTTCCACATCCCCACTCTCTACTCTGGGGTCCCCAAGCTTCATCAGCCCCTGCTTCTCACCAGTTATGATTCTGGTCCTTCTTGGAGCCCAATTTCTTATCTAGACCATGTCCAGGGCTCACACTGGGAGAACGGAGGGGGTGCCCAAGGCCCCCCTTGGAGGATGGCTGGCCTTCTGCCCAGGCCTCACTGCCTAAGACCAGAATACTGCCATTTGAGGGCTCGTCCCTTCACCCACTGCCAAGTGGCCTGAAGACAACTCTCTCCTCCTGCCTGAGGAATTTGCCCCAAAGAAGCTCAGTGCCAAGGTGCTCATTCCAACTGCAATGTTCTTACTCAGAGCTGGGGCAGGACCAGCACTCTGTGAGGCTCTTTCCTGTTGCCCAGGAAATAGGAGCTATGTGGGGATGGCACAAAATAGCCCTAGGTCTGCAAGAGGAAAGTATTGGGGCCATTTGTTGGGACACTGCAGCTCACCAAGCTCACTCGAGAGCAGCCCAGATAGCAGCCCTTCTCGCCTCTGTCTGCTTCCAGGGAGCGGGAACCCCCAGCAGTACCACCCAGTGCCCCTCACCGGCCGCATCCAGCTACTGCCCAACAGCTCACTGCTGATCCGCCACGTCCTGGAAGAGGACATCGGCTACTACCTCTGCCAGGCCAGCAATGGTGTGGGCACCGACATCAGCAAGTCCATGTTCCTCACCGTCAAGAGTGAGTCCTGCCCCTGTGGCCGCCCCACACCTCTAGATCACAGGCCAGGGCCCAGCTCTGCACTCTCCCTGCCTCCCCCTTGATTTCCATCATTCAACTTGTGAAGGGGAGGCAGGAAGTATTTCTAGTCACAGGTGGGCTTGGGACCCTCAGGAGGGGGTTTCAAAAGCACAGTCGTCTAAAGCAGTGGCCTTACCCTGAATGGTCCCAGCTCACCCCACTCTGGTCGTGATAAGCTCACGATTGGCTCATGGGATCACGTGACTTCTCATTTACTCCAATCTGTATGTCGACAATTCTATGTGAACAGTCATATCAAACAATTTATTTTTGTTACTTAACGTATACTTGCTTGTGTATAACCTGTTTGTTGTGACGTAGGAAAGAGGATATCTTGTACAGCCAGGAGTGTCCAGCCTGTGGCCCACCAGCCACACGCAGCTCAGGATGGCTGGGAATGCGGCCCAGCCCCAAATCGTAAATTTACTTAAAACAGTAAGAGATTCTTTTTTATGATTATGGGTCACAGTGTTTTTAATGTGTGGCCCAAGTCAACTCTTCTTCTTCCAGTGTGGCCCAGAGACGCCAAAAGATTGGACACCCCTGCATAGGAGGAAACCTGGGTTCCGTTTCAGACCTACCTGAGGAACTGTGTGACTTTAGGCAAACCCCTTTACCTCTCCGGGTTCTCGTTTCCTCACTCGCGCCAGCAGTTCATTCCTAGGCCACCCGCCCCACAGCACTGGTGTGAACAACACAGGAAATGGTTGTAGGAAGAGGAAAACGCATCGGAGAAGCCCGAAGAGCAATAAAGCCCATTGGTGCTGTATCAGTGGCTTCTAAGTCCCCAGGCATAGTGCTGATCTTGAACCCAGGCCGTTCTGCCCCTGGATTCTGCTGTCACAGATGCACACTCCTACTGTGTGGATCTACCCCATTACAGTCGTAGGGGTCTGTGTAATGGGCCCCCAGGAATCGTGTCATGAGGACAGTGTCCATCTGGCTCTATGTCAGGAAATGGACCACAGGGCCTAGGGGACAGTGGTAAGAGCCTAAGTTTTAGAGTTTGACCAACCCCAGTATGAATTTGGACTCCATGTGATCATTACTGTGGCCTTGACGAGTATACATGGCCTCTCTGTACTTCTTCTTCCTGATATCCAAAAGGAGGGTCGTAAGAGTGCCTTACCTGTTATGTTTTGTGTCAAGAATAAGTCAGATGACATGGGTAAGGCAACCATTATGGTAACTGGCACCCAGTAGGCCAGCGAAGATTTAGCCCCAGTTCTGTTATCCTTGGTGATAACCCTCCAGGGTCCCTGTAGGAAAGGCTGCTGAGAGCAGTTCCTGGGGCTGGGCTGCTCGGCATCTCCCTCCTTTAACAATCATGGCTTCTACATCACTTGCCAAACCCTGCCTTCAGCTCAGCAGCAGACAAGGAAGCCCTGCCTGTCGGCGATCGATGCTCAGGGAGCTTGGAGCTGGAATCCCCGCCCTGGGGAGCTGCTTCCCTCACACTATCAAAAAGCACTTTGTCCTTAATAAAACCAGGCAATCAATCTACATCCCTCAGGCAGGGAGAGCTTTGCTAATTCTGCCTGTGTGAGGCAAGAGGAATAGGAGACACTTCTAGAACCATCCTTGGTAGTTGATCCTTATATTTCCACTGTCAGCAGGAGAGATGAGCCCAAATGCTCAGACTTTTTGGGTGGAAGGCCTCCACTATTGTCTCCAAGTCAGGGGATTCCACTGAGCGAGTGTGGCCGTGGCGTGGTGGCACATGGTTTCTCTGTGGAGATGAGGGGACACGGTGTCAGGCAGCCCCGGATCTGGAGGTAGGCTGTGTGTGAAGAGACCTGGTTCTCGTTAAGCTATTCCTGATGCCATGGGAACTCTCTGGGCCTGAATTTTCCCGTTCTGTCCTCACTTTCCAACCCAGGAAGAAGCTAGGATACACCCTGAGGTGTTCAGGGAAAGCACATTTTGGAAACGCAGGAAAGCCTGTGGACACGTGCAATTCCTTGCACACACGTGCATGCACACACACTCGCAGTGGCATTGACCTCTGGCCCGCCTTCCCCCAAGGGAATTCCGTGCCTCTAATCATCACTTATGGGTGGAGTCTGCACCCTGCTCCTTCTCTTCCTCCCCCTTGCCCTAATTTCAGCTCTGTTGTCGTTTTCCTTTGCTTTCTTCCACAGTAATGCACACGCATACTCTTCCTGCATCTGCTCCTTCTCACAAACACCTCCGGGCCCTCTTTCCCACTCCCCTCGCCTCCCCTGCACACCGCGCACCCAGTGTCTCTCCACACTTCCTCACACAGCTTCCCTGCACTGCCAGCCTCGTCCCTGCCCACCCCTCATAGAACCCCCTGTGCTCCCTCACACACTCTCAGCCCATTCGGGGGCTCCAAACCCTCACACACCTATGCTCCTTCAGATGGCCCTTTCCTCACATCCTTTCTCTGTCACAAACACCCCTTCCCTTCTAGTCCCTCCCCCTTCCCTGTGACCTGCTCAGGCATGTTGTAGGCCTCTGGGCCACCCCACTTCCACCAGGAGCAGAGGAGGCAGGGCCAGGGCTTTGAGGCCTGAGGGTAGTCGATGTGGATGGCTGAGCATGGCCAGGGCCTCTGACGGGGATTGGAAGGCCTGACTGCCCTTCTGTAGCAGTCTGAGCAATGCTACTGACCACTGGGAGGTGCTCATGTGACAATGTGACAAGGTGGACGGGATGGGGCAGGAGTGCCCCGATCTCCTCTGTGAACTTCCATTCTGCCTTCTGCTGCTTTGATGCAGGGATCCTGCTCCAGGAAATTCACCTCAGCTCCTCCCCTGGCACATCCTCCCCCTCCCTGCTGTGCCCTCTTCTTTCTCTCCTCCTCCCTCAGTTTTCCCAGTTTCCCGAACTCCGACTTTGATTGAAAGAGCACAGGTAAGAACATAGGGGAGGATATTTAGGACCCAGGCATGTGAGTCACCAATGGGATTGCCAGGGGAAAGCCACTCCTAGCCATACCTAGTCCCTCTCAAACACCCCTCACCACCACTCGCAGAGCTGGCCACAGAAGGACCTGTCATCTGCAAAGCCAGTTTCAAGGCTTGCCTCAGTGCTGCTACCACACTCAGGAAAATGCTGACCCAATACAGCTCCACCTTGTCAGACTGCATACCTTTGTGAACTCTGAGCTAGTCCCCACTTTGGCCAAGTAGGAATAAGAAAGCAAATACTCTACCAAAGAGACATACATTGTAAAAAGCATCTAGGTGTCAGATTAGACATTTGTGGTTGGCCTCTGTTGGGGCATTTCCATACATTGACCGCCCCCCCACACACACAGTTTCCCATGGTAACTAACAGGTTCTCGCTGATCACTCACTAAATAGGTCTATAAAACTCCATGGCTAAGAGCATGGACTTCACAACCGGAAGGACCTGGGTTCAAATCCAAGCTCTGCCACTTAACAGCTATGGGATCTTGGACAATAATCTCTGTAAGCTCCCGTTTCCTTCTATGTAGGTTTTTAATTCATTGGTAAAATTTAAGTGAGGCATGCATTTGCAGCAGTTAACACAGTACTTTGCACGAAATAGTCAATAATCAGTGATCACTGGTGTTAGATGCTGCAAATTTAGTGATCAGTAAAATGAAGTTGCTATTCTCAGGGAATTTAGAATCTTGAAGAGGAGATAGACATATACCCCAAACAAGTTGAATATAGAAACTAGCAAGTGCCTTTAAAAGCTATAAACAGGGTGATACAAAGAAAGCCAGAGGTGGAATAACCAGTTTTAGCTTTGGGGCCGATAAAAGAATGTCAAGAAAAGCTCCACAAATATAATAGTCGCTAAGTAGGACTTGAAGGATGAGGAGGATTCTAACAAGAACCAACAGGGGCAGAGTTCATTCCATCCCATGATGAGGAAGAAGCATGACAAGGGCATGGAGTTAGAAGAGGCCACGAATGCCATCCGGTGAGGGGGTGTCAACAGGAGAGTGAAGGGAAGGTGGGCAGGGAGAATAAATGTGAGGTTCTTGTGAGCTTTAGGAGCTAAACGTTGTCTTTCCATGGAACACTGACTCTTGATAGCTGGTACCAAACCAGAGTTCCAGGACCCCAGGGTCTGATGGGAGTTGGGATTCCAGAGCCGGTTCTGAGAGAGTTTCCATGCAGAACCTTTGATCAGGGCCCCAGATTGCTCAGACGGTGCTAGAGTGGGGAAGTAGTGTTCCGAAGTCACTGGACATCCTTGCTGGCAACCAACCAAGCCCCATTGGACCCCGCTTCTTTCTGACCCCAGCCTGTTGGTGTTGGCTAAGCCCACGAGTGCCTGAGCATTTAGCCCAGTCTTGCCACCATCACAGGTACAGCACTGGATGGTTTATAAAGCTCTTCCCATACCTTGCCTGTGAGGATGGCAGGCTGGGTCAAGACGATTGGGTGACAGTCCTAGGTGAGATTCAAGTGTATATCTGTGGACTCATGGTGTGGTTGAAAGAGCACATAACAAGAGACAGAAGAGCGGATGCTCGTTCCAGCTCCATGACACGCTACACAGTGATGTCCATCCCTTCTTTTCTCTGGGCCTCAATGTCCTCAGCTGTACAAGAAGAGGCCTACATTGGAACCTGGTCCCTAGTTAATCACAAGGTCTCTTTCAGGCCAACAGACTGCTTCCTACAACTTGGTTGAGAATAGTTGTAATTAACAAGAAAACACCACATCCACAGGGCTACCTTTTGTCTTCCTTTTTAAAATGTATTTGAAAGAAAACAGGTAATGACCAAAAGGAGCAGGAGGCCGTTCCTCCTCCAGCTGGCACACGGGGGGGGGGAAATACAATGTCTTCCAGAGAGCGCTTCATTGCAGGCAGGCATGAAGCCAGGCTGCTCCGTCTCGGGCAGGAGGGGCTGGCTGTGCTGGATGCTGCCCCTGCATGGCAGTGCCCCTCCAGAGAGGAGTCCCCCCTGTATAGCATATTACCTGACTAGACAGGCACTGTTACATCACCCAGACTCCCCCCGGCTCAGTGAAAACTCCAGTAATGGGGCCAAAGCAAAGCCCACGGCCAATTGAAGCCATAAGAGCTCTTTGTTTGGTCCGAGCTTTGATTTGTTTGTTTAACAAAATGCCAGGCCAGTTAAAGCCAGATCCAGGAGCCCTCGGTGAGCATGCACCCAGCTGCAGAGTCACAGGAAGGCAGGAGGGAGTAGAACCGAGTCCAGGGAGGACAGTGGGCCTAGAGGGAGCCTGCCCAAGCAGAAGGAAACCCCTGGGTAGACCAGATCACTTGCCAGCAGTTGTCCTTGCTGCGGAGGTCAGGAAAGGCCACCGTGTGTCCTCTGACCGGAGATGGTCCCGATTTCAAGTTTGCCCAAAGGAAACTCCTCCTTATCAGGCAGAAGTAGCACCTCCCTTAGGCCCGGTGACTGGGACTTCTGCTCTAGCCTCTTCTGCCCTCCTCAGCCCCCATCTTTCCCACACATCAAGGAGTCTATGGCCAAAGAAAACGGCTGCCCAGAGCCCACAACTCCCTTTCTAGACCATGCTCTGGAACCCCTGCCCTAATTCCCTGAGCCAACTTCTAGGACTTTCCAAGGCCTCTTTCCCAGTCTGTCTTCCCAAGGGTGGGCCCTGCCACCAGCATGCCTCCTAGATCTGAGGGTGACTTTGCAGGGCATACAGATGGGGCCTGGACATGCGGATCCAGATGTCTCCACATGTATTCACAAGGCCCTTCTCAGCATACAGATGACACTGAGGCCCAGCTGCTAGTAGCTAGGCTCAGAGTCTTCTGGTGTGTTCCCTGGTGGTGAGTCCTGGCTCCTCAGCAGACCGAAGCTCCTTGCAGGCTGGGCCGGTCTATTTCCTTTGTGAAAATTCCAGGCTTTGGCACCTGCTCAGCACAGGTCTCTGCCCACTTTGGCCTGCCTTGCTGGGGACAGACAGGCTGACTGATCCCCGGTTTGCAGGTTTAGTCCAATCACACGTGAGGTCACAGGTTACCCCCTTGGCACACACCTCTGCCTTTATGAGTCCCCTTGACTGGGGAAGGGGTGGGTGGGACAGTCCATCTGCTGGATCCATACAGAGTGGGTAGAGGAGACAGGAAAGCAGAGTGGCAGGCTGCAGAGCAGGGCTGGGGCCTGGGCTCTGGGTCACCCTGTACCGAGGCCCTGCCACAGCTGTGGAATTGGGGGCAAGTTACTTGCTGTCTCTACTTGGGTGATGGTTATTGATTGGCCTCACCTCTCCAGCCTCAAGGAGGGCTGAAAGAGCCCCACCCTGGCCTGCACCAAACTGGGGGTCCCCTCTACAAGCCTGGAGCCTGCCCCCACCAGCCTTAGGTGAAGAAGAGAAGGGAGGGGAAGAAGTAATGAGCCATTGCATTGATTTTCATGGAAGTGGTTATCCACCTGCCTCTTTGGCCTTTTTTATTTTCAGACTTCATAGAGTAGGGAGCAGCACTTGTTCTCCTGTTTCATCAAACAGAAATGAGCAGAGAGCCTGGACACATGCTGTCAGCAAGACAGGCTCGGTCCCAAAGGCCCCACTGAACCATCACCACATGGTCTGCAGCCATGGGCCAGCCCAGGCTCTCCCCACCCCACACAGGACCCAAGGAGACAGAAAGGTCCTAACAAAAGGGGAGATGGAAGTCCTGATTTCTCATCCCAGTGGCCACACTACATCCTGGGTAAACTGGGGTCAGTCTCTCCCTCTCCCTGAGACTCACTTTGCTCTTCTATTCTGAAAAGTCACAGCCCTTCTCTCCTTTTCTTTTAGCCCCAGAGGCATTCACAGAGCTCAGCAAGTAGGTCTCATCTTGCTGTGCCAATGGAGACTTGGCAGGGAATATGTTAGCAGACCCAGCACCCACCTATCAGAAGCTAGATCCCTTGGTGTTTCAGGGTTTTCTAGAAAAAGACAAGTCTGAACCAGAGAAACGTGGGCTGTGCTACTGATCTAAAAAGGCCAATGGTATCCATGTAACCTCTATTCCCAATTTAAAAAAGGCTGTCCCGAGGGTCTCACGTGGGCTCCTATCTTCTTCTTAGAGGCATTAAGCCTGCCGCCACCACTTCACCCTCACCCCTGCCACCAGTCTCTATGACCATGAGCACGGAGGAGCTTCCAGATGGGTCTGGACTCAGGTGTCATTCAAGGCTTTTCCCCTATTCAGCTGCAGCTGATCCAGTGAATAACAAAATTACCTACATCCATACATGCCAGCCAAGGAAAAGCTGCCAGGGAACATTTCGAGTCACAAGGACTCAGGGTTATCACTGGGTCCCTCAGCTTACTATGTAAGAAATACAGGCAGGTGGCTCTGGCCAGCGTGGATCGGTGGGTTGGGCATCATCCACAGAGCCGAAGGTCTCTGGTTTGATTCCCAGTAGGACACGTTCCTGGGTTGTGGGCCAGGTCCCCAGTTTGGGGCGTGTAAGAGGCAACTGATCAATGTTTCTCTTACACACTGATGTTCCTCTCCCTCTCTTTCTCCCTCCTTCCCCTCTCTCTAAAATAAATAAATAAAATCTTAAAAAAGAAAAGAAAATACAGGCAGTCAAAGAGGTAAAGCCGTGTCTCCAGACCCTGCCTTAAGTGGGGAGCCCAGGACCGTTCCTCCAACTATGATTGAAGCCCCTGTAAATGGTGGGGGCAGAATGAGTTATTGGATCGGTCAAGCAATACACATGTACGTCCTGAGCAGCCTGATGCGTCCAGCATGGTGTCAAGGTCTTAGAGAAATAAAGGCAGCGTGAAGTCACCATCCCTTTCCTCAGGGGACTTGCAGACTAGTCAGGACGCTGTACCTACCCTCAGGAGATAAGGCAAGATGGTGTGCCGAAAGGCCTGGCCCTACACGCGCAGTGCTGGGTTAGAGGAGGAAAAGCCCCCTGTGGGCGGGCACGGGCAGACAGAGCTTTCCAGAGGAGTGGAGCTCGGGCTGAGTCTTACAGAACAGGTAGTGTTTGGATAGGCAAAGGGAAGAGAGGAGGGCGTGCAGGTGAAAGGAGCAGCATGAGCAAAGGCACTGGGATAGGAAGCCTGTGCGGGAGGCAGTGAGAACATCTGATGGGAGGGCGTCAGCCACGGGTTAGGGGGTATTGTTGGGTGGAAAAAGTGATACCAAAGTCTGGATATGATACTAGGATCTTGAGCAAGTAGTAAAGAGAAAGGGGGAGTCTAAGACTTACTGTGAGGGAACAGTACCAGCCCAGATGATGGATGGAACAAAAGGAGCAGGGAGAATTAAGGGCTCGGGGCTAAGAGATCATTACGATGGTGTCCTCAATAGAAACGGGCATGTGGGGTGGAGAGATGGCAATTTTGCTTTGGCCATGCCAAGGGAGGCGTGATGGGGTGCCCTAGGGCAGCTGACGCTGCCTGACATTCTGCCAGGACCTCTACCTAGAGCAGCGTACCAGACCAGATGACCCTATGGCTCCCACTCACATTTCATTGTGTGGCTGCGGGTGTCCTGTCCTAAGCCAGAAACAATGAAACTGGTGGGCCACACGTAGACTTCCTCAGAAACCCAAGCCCCATGTCTCAGGATGCCCACCCAGGATACCAGGCCCCTTAGGTCTCCAGAGATGTGAGACCTGGAAAAATTAAAATTCAGAAGAAAATTCTTGCCCACCCATGATGCTCATGTCCACGCCCGCCACTGTTCATTTGTTATTCAGTGGTTACCAAGCACCCACAGAGTACCCATCCCTGGGCCAGGCGCTGGGGTGGGAGGTGTTGTGGGGGTGGCCTCTGCATGCTCCTGCACTTGCTTGCCTACTGCCAGCCTATCCATGGGGCTGGGAGGGTAAGGGGGTGAGCCCCCCACTGAGCAGGGCAAGCAAAGTTCGTATGACCTCCCACCTTAGGGAGACCCTCCAGTTCCATGGAGGAGAAGCTGCGGCCTGTCCTCTTGGGCTCTCTGCCCAGAGAACCTCTGTTATCCACTGTAACTCTGTACTAGTTTCCTACGGTGGCTTATAAGAACAGAAAGTCATTCTCTCGCAGTTCTGGGAGGCCAGAAACCTGAAATCAAGGGGTCAGCAGGGCCATGCTCTCTCAGTGGGCCCCAGGGCAGCATGATTCCTTGCCTCCTCTGGTGACTGCCAGCAGTCCCTGACATGCCTTGGACTGTGGGTCTGTCATTGCGGTCTCTGTCTGCACCTCACATGGCATTCTTCCTGTGTGTCCTCACACCGTCTTTCCTTCGTGTGCATCTCTTCTCCTCCTCTTATGAGGACACCAACTGCATTGGATCAAGGGCCCATCCTACTCTCCAGTGAGACATCTTTAATCACATCTGCAGACTCTATTTCCAAAAAAGGTCACAGTCACAGGTATCAGGTGTTAGGAATTGGCATATCTTCTGGGGAGTTACAATTCAACCTATAACAATCCTTTTGCCCGGTGATTTATTATCCACAATTTCATGCTTCCCAGAATTCTGGAAGCAGAAATGCTCTCCTTTCCAACATCCTACAATGCCCATGGCTGCATCCAACCAGTCTCCTAACCAAAAACCCCACCTTGGTCAAGAGGTGACAAACCCAGCCTCTTCTGTATACTTAACTCTAGGGAAGGAGTCAGCAAACTGGGCTGAGAGCGGAATCTGGCCAGTTGGCTGCAAAGCTGGAACCCAGCCATGTCCATTCTTCGGCTGCTCTCCGGCAACAGAGCTGAGTCTTTGCAGTGGAGACCGATGGCCTGCAAAGCCTCAGATCTTCACCTGCGAGCCCTTGGCAGGCAACGCTCACCAATCCTAGTCCTAGCACAATGTCCCAGAAGTACCTTCCTAGTAATTAAAGGACTGTGGCTGTGTCTTACTTTTGTTTCTGAAAGGTTTCTGGTATGCAGGGTCATTTCAGAGTTGAGTGTTCTCTCATCTCTAAACAGGAATAAAAACACTACCACCTCCTAGGGTTGGGAATATGTTGAGCTAATTCATATAAAGCACTAACCAGGGTGCATGGTACATAAAAAACATTCAATAAATGTTAGGCATTTTA